>OX457037.1:79477671-79586393 GCA_949752735.1 Lumbricus terrestris
CATTGTATTAGCTTAACCAATTCATGATAACGGAACAGTTAGGCATATCTTTGGTTAGGCCCCTACATACAACTGAGCTAGTCAAAGTTTCTAACAACTATTAGCTACCAGTAAACTATAATAGTAGGCCACATGCAGACTGCAGAGCATAGCCTAAGAAATTTTTAACTATTTAATGAATTCTTTTAATCTAGTGATAGACTGACAAACCATTCAGAACAGATTCAAGTAGCAAAGCAACGTTTTACTACAAATTGACTGACACTACTAAAGAAAGAACAGACGAGAGAAGTATTTTTGAAGTACAGAAAGATGTTGAAGAATACCAGTATAAATGTGTTTCCTGTCAACAGACACAATCTCATGTTGACAGTTTAGAAACGGAGTGTCAGACAGCGGCGACTGCAACGCGACAGTTGATTGGCAATTGGTTCGTTGGCCGTCATTGGTCAAACTCTAAGCTCTACTAAACATTATAAAGCTACGCCTCTAGTCTACGCCCCATTCCAGAGTGCATTTAGGCTACGCCTTCCGTAGGACTGCGCTTGCCTAAGACTAAGAAATCGAAATAGAGATTGTAAGCCAGCAATGCAAAATTTAAATATTTAATAATGATCATAATAAGTAGGGTCATAATAATTATTGCTTTCGCGAATTGTAATACGGTACGACAGCAATAAGAACGGCGTTATGTCTGTTTTATTGATGATTATGTCTCGATTAGGCCTAATATGACAGAAAATGAGAAGATAGGCCTAATGAAATTTTGGAATAGACACCTTTCTTTAGCAACACTGTAAGAGTATGCCTGAGTCATTGTGAGTGAATCATCGAACACCCTGAAAAAGAAAAGTTGGTCTGTCTTGCTTGTTAGGTCTGCATTATGACACAAATGTGCTAACCTAAAACCACCAACTGTGTTCTGACTGATTCACCATTGTCCTCGCATATATATGTTCCTGCATCGCGTTGCTTCACTGTCTTAATCCTCAGTCGATAACTGTTAGTGTTGTCATTTCTTTCAACCTCAATTGTACTATTGTATCGTAGATGTACGTTTCCCAAACAATAAAGACAGATGTCTTCATGATCCTTGGCTCCGACAGCGTAGTGATACCAATTAACCTCATTTCTTTTCGCATTCGATGCACAGTCAAAATAAGTTGATTCGCCAATCATCGCTTCTGTATCACTCGGTCTTACCACGATATCCGCCTTTACTGAAAAAAAGCAGAAAACTGATTGAGCGGATTTTCATTGATCGTCGGAATGGCGCTAGATTGAAGGGCTCACACCGTAGAGTAGACTGTGATAACAATGATTCAATTAATAAAGATTTTGGCATTATACGAGAACTGCTGCAGCAGTTGACCTTAATGCTTGAATTGGTAGTTTTCTGTTTCATGCTACCTGTGTGCAGCATGACAAATTCTTCTTCTACAAGTCAGAGAAACATCCTTGACCTAATAGGTAGGCCTATTAAGTAGGTCTACGGTAAAAAGTTTAGTGGCAACTTAGCTTTCAGTTTTCACTGCATGCAGAGCTGGTTACATTTTTACTTTAACTCTGTTTGACCGAGTAGGCCTAATATCGCTTTCTTTGATATTTTTTATGTTAAAAGTATTTTTGCCTAATTGATTCAAAATAGAATGTTTGATGGTATTTATAGATGACAAAATAGAATAATTTGCGATAGAAAATAATAATTTTTTTTACAGTTTTTGTTGGTCTCGTCGCGCCCTACCATAATGTGAAGTATCTAAGCCGAATCTCAAAGAACATTCAAATGAGAGCGTGTTGGGTACTTGTCGGTTAATTCACCGCCACAGGTTTCGTCTGTCTACCTTGTCGGTTAGTTCACCTCCACAGTTTGCGGTATATTTACGCACTGGTTTTTAGTGACGTAATGTAATGGTGGCATCCGATTAACTTAGACTATAGCACGTCATAGAACGTGTACTGTCTCGCAGCATGCTGCAATAGAAGCTGGATTGATGAAAAAACGTTTGAGAAATGGAAGCTGGATGAGGGTTCTTTTACAGGTGAAATAGAAGCTGGACTTATGAACAGAACGCTTGGGAAATAGAAGTTGGATGAAGGTTGTTTAACAGGTGAAATATAAGTTGGATTGACGAAACACGTTTAAGAAATGGAAGCTGGATCAAGGTGTTTTTAGATCTGAAATAGAAACTGGATGCATGTTGATGTACATGAATGAAAATCATCAATCCAGCTTCCAATTAGGCTAGAAAACCATGGAAGTCTTTTCATGAACCCAGCTTCTATTTCAAAAATAAAGAGCATTCATCCACCTTCCATTTCTCAAGCGCTTTTTCATTAATCCGGCTTCTATTTCAGTGGACGAGTTGTCGTTGGACCAGTTGTTTGGAGACCAATTGTCGTTGGACCAGTTGTTGGTGGACCAGTTATCGTGGAACCGTGTTCACTGCCATTCTGAATGACATTGCATAATTTTTGCCGCAGTAAGTTTTAGGGCCCTGTTAGTCCTCCTAGTAACAGTCATGTTCGCCAGGGCCGTGTTTAAGGTTCTTCGATTGTCGGTGCAAAATGTTACCGCAGGGGCATAGAGTCGTTCAAGCGGTGGTTGGTTTGCCAAAAGCTACGGTCACGTGTAAATCAGTAGGCCTAAAATTATATCATAATAAAATTTATATAATCCTATAGAGCTTTTATGGTGGCTACACTTTTAATTAATGTTTTCTTACTGATTTTACAAAAGGTTTAGGCCTAAGTAACACTGAGACTCGTTGCACTCGAATAAGACATTTGACCAACAATAGCAACAAAACTTTCGACTCAGAGGCATTCGGTGCACCGCATCGAATGGACCTATGTTAAACACGGCCCTGTTGTTCGCGATTATTTCATTCGTCTTTTATGCATCCTAATTTGAACAGTTATTTTCAATGTCACTGTGAAATGCGCGAAGCGATTCTAATTCCTATTAAATTTCACATGTAACCGGAGGTGAATTAATTTTTGCATGTAAAATTTCGTATAGATCTAATAGGTTTCTGTGTGGCGGTGAATTAACCGACAAGTACCGCGTCTTGAGGTTTGAAGAAACGATTTTGGCAAGACCCTGTCATTTGAATGTTTACGAAGATGAAGAAATTCTTTTCGGCCAGCTCATATTGGGCACATTAAGTCCAATATCTAAGCGATAGCTCAAGAAACATTCAAATGAGAGCAGTTTGAAATTTTTGACGTAACATTTACAGACGACAAAATTGTAACGTCATCGTTGAGATAGCGAATTATGTGTTCTATTCTGTCCAAATTGTAATTTTTCGTATATTTTTAAAAATTCTTTGTGATATGAGGGGCCATTTTCTCAGATCTAAAAACACCTTGATCCAGCTTCCAGCTGATACTTATTTTATTTTTCTATTTATTTCACGTATTTGCCATAACAGAATGGTGTAGAGCACCACTACAGGACCTAAAACACGCTGCCTTGGAGAGACAAACCTGGCGTGGAATAGCGAGAACGGCGTCGAGCACCTACGGGCACTGGTCCCTCGGTTGTTGATGATGATGATTTGTTATAGTGCCCTTTCAAGCCTTTTACTCAGAGTTGCTCTCTGACGGCAGAGCGGACACTCAATAGGAGTTTCACGCCGACGTGCATACGCGCATGAGCAATTGTGAGTGATGGACTTGCTCAAGGTCCCCACGCAGTGGCTTGAGGTGGATTCGAACCTGGATCTCTCAGGTCCAAATGCACCTAACCCACTACTACCCTACCGCGCCCCGCAAATAGCTTCTGATATGCCAATAATATTGTAAAGTTAATCATTTACTTATTTAATATAGACACGTTTTCCTCTTCGCAAATAATTTCATGGTATTTGTGGCGCAAGTTAGGAGCAAGATACAGCTGAGAACCAAAACAGAGTGAACCATAGATTAATAAATTCAACTTAGAACTGTGTTCATCATAAAGGTTTTAACATGACACCCGAATCAAGCAAAACACGTAGATGTCAGTTGTGATAGGCTGATTCCAGTGCAACAAAGTAAGCTTATATACCGCAATTACACTCCCGTCTACAGTTGTTCACTATTATAGTCCAGCAGCAGCAGAACTGAGTTGCTGATAATTATTATTGATAGCCTACATACCGAAATGTTTATTCACTTTATTTTAGTCATAGGCCTACTCACACTTACGTAAATCTTATGCCACTCACTTTGTCAAAACTGAAATAATAGAGCAATTTTAAACTGCTCAAATTGCAATGTAGAAACTCAAAGTCTAATTGCTACTATTGCAAGGAGACTAGGCCTATATTTAGATCTATTGAAGCCTCAAACCACTCGTATTGATCTGCATTAAAATAGCAGGGTAATGTATTTTGTTAAGATGACATGTTAGAATGCTGCTATTGTAACGCGGATATTTGATGCATTTCTGTTGGGACATCTCCTTCTCCAAACTTCTTCTCTTGATCAGCTCCTCGTCCGCCGGAAGCTCGTTTGTCGCCCCCCCCCTCTCCACCAGAAACCATTAGGCTGCCCACCACAGGAGGGAGATTAAACAAAGGGAAACAATAACGTCCTGGACACGACGTTAAACTGCATCCATCCTCCGCCACAGGGAACCAAAAACGTCCCTGTGCCGGTCCTAAGCCCGGACAAAGGAGGAAGGTTTGCCAGATGGGTGGCTACACGCTGGCAGTAAAAGACCAAGACGATTGTAATCCACAAAAACCACGACACAAGTGACATAGCGACCCAGATGCTTCAAGGTGTCATGATGTGGAGCAGACATGCACAGGCCGGTCAGGACAGACTGGCGGAGATAGGCGGGAGAGAGTGTGGGACACATACGGGCATTGACCCAGGTTGTCCTTCATGCCTCTCTCCCAATATTCTCTTCATTTAGACAAGGTGGTCTAGCTGCTGCAAGATGCTAATGGTATGGAGCAGACCTGCTGACCGGTCCTGTTGAAGCTGGGCAGCATGACGCGAGACAGACTCAGACAAAGAGTGACGTCGGACTCCTACGGACATTGAGCCCAATGATATTGATGATGATGATGAAACAATAACGAATAAGTTTGAGGGACGGCATAGGCGGCGACTTTGTCCTAAAAATTAGTCATTTATCGATGCTGATAGCCATGGTTTAAAACTTCGTAGTGTGGCCTCCCATTTGCTTACAATTTTGGAAGAAAGTTTGAAAATTGAATTTTGTGGACTGAAAGCATTGGAGAGAAGGAAGAGCAATGAGCATAGACCTAATCGAAGGTGAATTTGCAGCGGTTTCCAACACACTATGTAGGCATACGTCTTCTGAAACACTTAACACACTTGTTATTAGGCCTACATGATATATTGAAACATGTAGCTTATTATGTAGCTACAATGAAAACAATGAACAAAACGCACGCAGGCCTGCACGAGACTGGGTCAATGACGTCAGAAATACCACTCCCGAGTTAATGAGCCACAAGCCAGCAGACAACCTGTTGGTGGAAGAATATTGATCGTCGTCATTGAAAGCTATATAATTCACCTTGTTTATTGCAATCAGCAGACGTTATTTTCCTGCAGCGACACCTTATTCCACGACTTTTTTCCCAACCCAGCGCGATCTTAGAGTCGGATCGTGGCTGTTTGCAATACGAACTTCAGCTAGGGGCGCCCGCACATAGGGGCAAAATGGACACTTACCCCTGGAAAATCGACATCTATTTTAACTAGCCTACCTCTTTGGGTGCCTAACCAATTTCTTTGCACTAAAGCACTAATGATCCTGATGATACAGGAAGCAAATTTACATTCAGAAACCGCGAAATATCAATGTTCTTAGCTTCCTGTGATTAATTCTTCAAGATCCTGTCAAAATTTTAACTGCGGCCATAGTGTTTTGCTCTTCCTCCATAAATACTGCGGTCTCCCATAGCGAAGGACCCATGGCCATAGGTCTCTGGGTCGTCTGACCAATATAATAGGCCTAGTACTGGTTTCTGATAGTAATAGTAATATTCTCCTTATTAATTAAGATCGTCATCGGTTGTTGCCTTGTGCATTAAACAACAACTCATTAATCAATAAATAGGCTACAAAGATAAAGATTGTGAGCACTCGTCGCAAGTGGCGGCGCCAGACACTGATTGTAGCCAGGGTAGTCATACAAGCAACCAGGGCAGAGTTCGAGTCGCGTGCTCGGTAGTATGGGCGTGCACAGGTCTATAATTTGACGCTACCGTGGTCGCCTTAAATCAAAAATCACCCACCCTACACTATTATGGTTGGCTGGTCAGAGAATCAGATGGGTGAAACCTTAAAACCGAAGTGTTCGGTTTTATGGCTTCACCCATCTGATTATCTGACAGTTGGAAAGCAAATCTTATAACTCTTATGGACTAATCTCAGTGACTTAGTGAAGCATTGTAAATCATCTTTCGAGTAGCATTTTGAAAGCAAAAAGTAAGCCAAATAAAGTAACTGCCAGGTACTATTATAGGTTTAATGTTTACGAAAACGATTGTGGTTTATTTAAAAATCAATAAAACGACAGTTAGGACTATGTTGTTTGTTGCATACGGCAATGTCGATAAACAGCCACATATTGTTTCCCCGCAAGAACTTTTCGCTGCCAGAATTTTCCATGCTAGAACTTTTGCCCCGCCAGAATTTTGCCCTGTTAGAATTTTGCCCTGCCAGAACTTTGCCCTGCCAGAATTTTCAATGCTAGAACTTCTGCCCTGCCACAATTTTACCCTGCCGGAATTTGTCTCTCTCAGAACTTTTGCCCGACCAGTATATTGCCTTGAAAGAACTTTTCCCAGTCAGAATTTTTCAATGCTAGAACTTCTGCCTTGCCAAAGTTTTGCTCTGCCGGAATTGTTTTTCCCCAGAACTTTGCCCTGCCACAGTTTTCCCTGCCGGAATTTGTCTCTCTCAGAACTTTTGCCATGCCAGAATTTTGCCTTGAATATTTTGCCTTGTCAGAACGTCTGCCTTGCCTGAGAGCGGACGGACGGACGTGAACAGTAAGAAACAATATTATCCCCGAACAAACAGTGGCCGGGCAAAATTTCTTGCAGGACATCGATCAGTTCAAAGGATTTTTACAAGGATAGTTGACCTGGCGTAGTGCCACCCTATCACGAAATAGGGTATCTCCCGTATTAATTGTATCCCCTAAATTAAAAAAGTCGAACAAACCGCTTGCGTGTATTTTTTTCTGCAAATTAATTTTCATCTGCTTTGTTTTGAACAATGACACTAACAGGTATGTTTATTCCTACTAGATAATTTGTTTTGCCCTGTTTTTAGAGCACTTAAAACATTTATGACACTTAAGAACACTCAGAGTCATCATCATCATCATCATCATCATCATCATCATCATCATCATCATCATCATCATCATCATTATCATCATCATCATCATCATCATCATTCGAGTTGCCTTTATCTGAGCATTGCTTAGGAAACTTAAAACAATTAGAGTCACTTTAAATTTTGATAACAGCTGAAAAATTTTTATTATGCGCATTTTTCAAAAAAAGGGGATAGAATGGTTTATCCCCCCCCCGGATAGTATAGACCGGTTAATTCCATCCTGGGGGATAGATTCATTCATCCCCCCGGATAGCTTTCAGAGGGGATACTCCGTTTCGTGTCACTGCCCCTGCTAGTTACAATAATAATTTTATCACCGAGTCTTGACGTCGTTCTTACTCGTATAAAAGATTTTTTGTAGTCATTGCATCAACACATCAATTATCGGCCTAAAGCTGTCAAGCCTCTTATACGATGATAATAATAATACTAAGTCCACATGACCACGTGACGGTTCAAATTGAAGTGTCCTAGAACGACTGACGTAGGCCTTGTCACAGCTTAGGCATGCGCTCACCGCGGCGCACGTAGGCCTAATATATTCGTAAGGTTTACGAGGAATGGTGAATTTAAGCTTACATGAAGACCTAAACGAAGAAAAGTTCAGCTGGTCTAACAACTCTGAAGCCAGAAAAAATTCTAAGTATGCACAAACTTGGGCCAAGAGACGTCCTAGGTCGGCGAGAAATGCCTGTCCCTTGGCGTTGATTGTTTCCAGGGCCAAAGGGACGAAATGGTAGGATTGCATCAGTTGTGCATACTTAGAAAATTTTCTGGCTTCAGCCAGTTTCACAGCACCTCCCGTCCGAATGGAGGTCGTGGCTAAGTAAGATGGAGCCACAGTGTCTGCAACTGTGACGTCCCAGGTAAAGCAACGACCTGAGCGCCACGGAATCAGTGTTAGGCCGTCTGGTTTCTTCCCATCCGACCTTGACAAACCAGGTGGTTTCTTAACTGCTGGGATGCCCGCCTGAACGAGACCCCTGCAGATAAGGTCATTTAGAACCGCATGTCGGGCCTGTCGGCCAGGGCCAAGACGGCATAACAGGCCGTGTGAGCCATCAGCAGTTACGAGAGTGCCGCACGGGCAGCTATGTGGGTGGCGGATGACCGTGCCCAGACGGAGGCCCACAGCTTTCGAACCGCCTCGTCGTCAGTAGTTGAGTGATGTCTGAAATCCCATCTCACCATGGTTTCCCATCAGACCCTGATTCTAACTCAGACCATGCTTTCCCATCGGACCTTGATTCTAACTCAGAGGCCTTATCAGGGCAAAGTCCAATCCATTATCGGTAAACACGGTGCAAAGTTCAATCCATTATCTTTAAACACCAACGGTCGCGTGTTTGTTTCTAACTCAGCGCAAAGTGCAATCCATTATCTTATTGTGCCATTATCATACCTGATATTTCATACAACATCATTTTTCATACCTACTTCGCACACATGCAAAGAGCTTTACACACACACACACACACACACATTTCATATCTAATTCTTCACACAATGATAATTTCCACACATAATTCGCCACGTACAAAACAATGAAAGGAGCTTTTTACTTTCATACATAATTCTTCACACATTACTATTTTCCACACTGATATTTACCGTGTTTACCGATAATGGATTGGACTTTGCCCTGATAAGGCCGCTGAGTTAGAACCAAGGTCCGATGGGAAACCATGGTGAGATGGGATCCCAGACATCACTCAACTACTGTCGTCCAACCTGAGACCGCAAGTGCTTATTATTATTATTATTATTATTATTATTATTATTATTATTATTATTATTATCATCATCATCATCATCATCATCATCATCATCATCATCATCATCATCATCATCATCATCATCATCATCATCATCATCATCATCATCATCATCATCATCATCATCATCATCACCATCATCATCATCATCATCATCATCATCATCATCGTCGTCGTCGTCGTTATTATTATTATTATTATTATTATTATTATTATTATTATTATTATTATAATAAGTATTTTCACTTGTATCATTGTTGTCAGGGGCGGATACAGAAATTTTCGAATGGGGGGGCAACATGTTTTGTCTCAGTAGGCAAAAAATTTGTAGATCTTTCAACATAAAAAAAACTGTTGACTTTTTTAGTCGAACATGCCTTGAAATATGTTTTTAAAAAATCCCTTAAAAATCTGTTGACCTTTTTTAGTCTTTTCGTCGCAATTTCTGAAATAATATACCACTGGAACCTAATGGCTGGGCCTTTGTTGAAACCTAATGGGGCCACGTTCTATGGACATTTATGAATGGGGTTAAGGTCGGATTTGCCCCCTGGATCCGCTCCTGTTTGATGTTAATACCATGGGCGGAGTTTATCAGCGGCTAGGGGGGCTAAGACCCCCAAGAGGACCCAGATTAAGTTTTTCAGTAAACGGTATCTTTTCCTGGGCTTAGCCCCCCCCCCCAAGAAGGTGCAGACTCATAAGTTAGCCCCTCCAAGAACGGAAACCAAACTCCGC
The DNA here is from genome assembly GCA_949752735.1 of Lumbricus terrestris. Classification (NCBI taxonomy): domain Eukaryota; kingdom Metazoa; phylum Annelida; class Clitellata; order Crassiclitellata; family Lumbricidae; genus Lumbricus; species Lumbricus terrestris. The sequence goes on from OX457037.1 coordinate 79,487,565, forward strand.
CCATGGTTAATACTATAATTAATTTTTATGATTATCGCTGTTGCATTGCTGAATAAGTTCATAGTGTGGAAGAACTTACCAACGACGAATGCTGAATTTGCAAATATGACCAACAATGTGAACATTGTGACTTTTAATCTGACACTGTACTATGCTCGATGTTAGTAGGCTAGTTTCTTTCCTGAAACTGCGTAATCAAACATCAGTCCATTGTAATCCTAGCAGGCCTACTTGTAGAACAGATACTATGTAGAACGAAACTGAGTCGCCGCACCGTTTTACGAAAATGACTGCAAACTTTATTCTTTCTAACACAAACGCCTCATATGGTGTGGTTATGTAATTCTTGAAAAACAACGTGGACTTTGCAATATAACTTTTCAACAATATTGTGTACACTGTCTTATCGGCTCAAGACCACTTCTCTGCTTTGGCCAGAGTAACCATCGACTCAAGTGTTGTGTCTAAGCTCAAGAGCAAGATTATTCGACACGCGGCTGAACCCAAAACAATGTGCCATAATTATCTTCAAAAGGAAAGATCACCAAATGAAAGTCAATACTCAGCACAGAATACTGGCATTCTACATGTACTGTCAACAAAGCACAAATTAATGCAAAGTAATTAGTCTTCCCCCAAAATACCACCTTATCTCTCGAAGCAGTTATCAGCTTCGTAAGCTTCAAGTGGTTGCTCGTTCTCTTTCTCAAGGCGTGCTAGTAGTCCAATTATTCTTTCTCTGGCTAAATTTCTGCCAACTTCTTTTGGTTACAAAACAACTCCCACTTTTAACACGTTTCACTAGAATTCCTCGAAACATCATTAACCCTCATCCGAACGAGCTAAAATGCAACTTAATTTGAACAAGGGGGGGTCTGGCCAGACCTCCCGTTTTGATGTTGGTTCTTCATAGGAAATAGTAATTTTTATATGCCAATTTTGTAAGATGATATCAGAGTAGCTCAAAACAACAATTTATCAGTCTCTTTATGCAATATAAATAATTTTTATGATGAATTTGAAATTAAATGCTTAATTGCACTAATTGTGACGGTTTGTCATACATGTTCATCGTTGCAATAGTTGTCTATTTATAAAATTTGGAAACCAAAATAAATAAAACATAATTTTAGTAAAATTAGTACTGAATGCTCTTATGATTAGAGTCAGCATGATTCTTTTCTAGAAAATATCTATAAAAAACAATGGAATTGGACTAAACCTAAAATGTAAACATGTGTCACACATAGTCCGTTAGCTGCTGCTTTCGGGTTTGTATGTCGAATGATGATGTCTTTCATCTCGGCTGTTATAAAACTGTCAAAACTATCTTGAATATTCTCAATGTGTCCGTATTATTTTATTCAGCATCTTCTTTTACTGCATTGTGCAACAGAGCACGTCCTATTGGCATTGCTTTTGACTGCCAAAAATTATCCGGATCTTTACTTGTATTTAGCCTATAATTTGGGTCTCTCGGCTTCATCAGTATAAGCAATTTCATCATCATTATCTTCTCTATCAGGTCCCGTCTCATCATTGTGTTTATCATCATATTCAATTTCACATTGTTTTATCAGAAGAAACAACTGAATGTTGTTCATCAGGCATTGGCATCTCTTCATGTCCGCATTCTTTATAGTTGCTCTCACTGTCCAAACTGTCATATTGTAGTCTCGGTCAGTATTATCTTCAGAACTTCCATATCACTAAACCGATTTGGTCGTTTAGATGGGCTAATTGTAGCTCAGTAATACAGGAACAAAGTCATAAAAGCAATCTGAGAAAATATCACTCCCAAAAAAGTTATGCAGCAAATATTTGAAGGGGGGTCTGGCCAGACCCCCCTTGTGCGGATGAGGGTTAAGTCTTGTTTCTTCAATTTTCGATGTCATCAGATTCAGCAATAGCGACAACTTTGCTATTAGTATTATTGGCTATGCATTCGAAGTTCGAAAGCCGTCGGTTCCTTATTATAGTCTTCACCGTATTTTCAGCAGCAGACAGGAAATTTGAAAGCATGTTCTGCGACATCAAAATAATTTATTTATGCCTTCTGGCAGAGCATGAATAATAATCTCTCAACGTTATCAGTTCACTGAAGTTGAGATAGCCTACAGTTTAAGCTTATATCAGCACATGAGATTCTTCAACGCCAAGTTTGAAATGCACTTAAGAATTTTCGAGCTATAGGCCTACGTGAAATTCTTAAGTAAATTATGCTTAACTGATATCGATTCAATCAAATTGGGCAGACATCCTCAGGCCTAAGTTTCACCGACACAAGTTTTGATTTGACTTCAATGATAAAACTTAACAAAATGTGACCCACCACGGCTAAAGTAGGCTTTTGTAGGAAGAAATCAAAATTTACTTTATTCTCTCACTCTATTCCCCAATATGTTACCTTTCAAACGACATATTATTTATTTATTTATGATGTTCCTAACTGGAGTTGTGCGCTTTTAAAGTTTAGCGGTGACAAAAACAACATTTGGCTTGTTGCTCGTAAATTAGCGTTGCCGACAAGCGCTCAATTTTGCTATAGTCGGTCACAAATGAGATTATTGACATCAATTTTAATCGGACTTCAATGCTTTATATCGACAAACGAACGAGATTATTCAATGTTAAATTCCAAATGCACAACAGTATTTTTTCGTTTGACACATCTTCAACGATAAAGTCAAATTAAAATTAACTACCGCATTATTATAGGCCTAGGTCTACGAGTGCATGTAGGCCTTCAAAAAAGGCTATGTGCATATGCGACTGCACAGCCGCGGTGAATTTTTGCCTTAATGTTGGTTGATTGGCAGCTAATAACATTCAGGTCGCCAAATCAGTTTGCCGGTGGACAGAAAACGACTCCCGGTGGATGCGTTACATTTTGTTTGCTGTGGCCTTGGTGTAGAGGTGGAAATATTTAGTGGTGGGTCGTCGGTTGCACTGAATAGTTGCTGCAGTTCAATGGCATAGCCATGAAATAATTTTGAAAATCACAAAGAATTATTTTACAAATATTTCGGTAGGCCTAGCTGTTTATTTAGGAAGTTTGAATCAGAAGACCTATGAAATAAGCTACGCTCACCCTGAAGGCATGTAGGCTATGTAGTATATATCGTATCTTTAATATCATTGGTACATTTAGCCAAATTCACACAGAGCAAGTGAAATATCCCTATATAGGCTTACACAACGTCATATCAATGGATCTACATGTAAATACAGGTTCAAGGTAATGCAGAAGCTACGCGACTAAAAGGCGTCGACTGTAGCCTACATGTTAAGCACACACTAAAGCAATCTGATTTCATCTCAAGTGCACTGGCTTAAAACAGTAAACTTGCTGATACTCGTGTGTACACTTGACAGGTTTTAGGGTTTGGGTATATCGGTTCGCGAGTCTACACTGTCAGCTAAATCGCATAACCAAAAAGACAACAAAGTTCTAAATGCGTTGAAAGGAAGTCGTAACTAGGATCACATTCGAGTCAGGATCTTCATCCACATACAGAAATGCAACTGCGCCCTCAACTTTCTGTGAAAACAAAATGTAACAGAAAACTCAACGCTTAAGAAATCTGTATTCCGGTGTAAAGGTTTCAGATTACCCCCTCCTAAACAGTACCCCCTGCAAACTGTAAATTGCATCAATCATCGCATTTATTGCACTAAAAAAATCGGAAAAATCATCCTGCTTCTTGTTTTGGTCTGATGATTTTCTTCCATCATCTCACTTCGTGGTTTGTTATCAATATTTTCATCTGTAACTAAAATACTATTCGCCGCTGAAGTTACAATGGAGAAAATGGCTTCGAGGCTATTATTTTTTCGGATCAAAATATTGATAACAAAACACAAAGTGGGATGACGGATGATATTCATCAGACCAAAAGAAGAAGCGGGATGATTTTTCTGATTTTTTAAGTGCAATAAATGCAACGATTGATGCAAATCTAGTGTCCGGTGGGTGATCTGAAACCGGTTTCAAGTTACCGGGGAAGGAAGTAATGTTTAGGAGGGGGTAATTTGAAACCTTTACACCGGTTGAAATATCTTGAGATTCTTTTCGGGCTCTTCAACAATAATGACCATAGTGTGTAAGTTTATCTTAAAACACTGAGGACTCTTTCTGTCAGTAGGATATAGGCAAGTAGGCCTAGGCCTATAGGCTATATGCATAGCACATTACATGCTGGTCTGCACACACATTGCTCAAACGAGCTGGTATGAAATAATCATGCTATAAAATGAATCCATGTAATAAGTAAGTAAGTAAGTAAGAATATTCTTTATTATACCACCAGCAAACGCACAGTAGTTTACAGAGGAAATAAATAATAGAAAAAACAACATTTATGCAAAGTTATATAACATTCGCATAATAAAACTGTTTCTGGCAAAAGAATCGACTCTAAGAAGGGTGAGATTATGTGGCCTTGGTCGAATATTGTATGGAGTGACCTTAATGGGAGGGAGGAGGTCGTGAAGAATGTGACAAGGATTTAAGAGGATAGAGCGGAAAAGAGCAGAGTCAGCCCTAGAACAGAGAGTGTCAAAACTAGGAAAATCGGTTGGAAGAAAGCTTGAACGGGTCAATTTTCTTAAAAGACCGTTAAGACGTTTACGCTCCATTGCGTTGGCAAACCCCCACCAAACAGGGGAGGCATAAAGTAATCTTGCAATGGTAGTAGCTCTAACAACATCAAACAGACGTTGACCATGGAGGCCGTGGGCAACTAAAACACGCAGAGCAAACATGGATTGCCGGGCTTTACAGCATATTTTGCTAATGTGAGCCTCAAAGCCAATCCGATCAGAGATGGTGACACCCAAAACAACCATCTGCTGGACCCTTTCGATGCCCGAGATGGTGGGGGGGAGAGCAATAGCTTTAGACCGAGGTCGCCTGATGATCATTTCACTGGTCTTAGCTTGATTTAGTTTTAGATTGCTAATGGATGCCCACTGAGATATATGGTCAAGTTCTGAAAGACTGGTGTCAATGCAAGAAGCTGGGATCAGCAAGTAGCTATCATCAGCATATTTAGGGAGAAGATTTCCACTGAATTTAGGTTTGAGACTGGAAATGGCTATGACAAAATCAGTAGGTCCAAGGCCAGAGCCTTGCACAATACTAGCATTGATTTTACAGAGCGGAGAGATTTCACCCCCAAATTTGGTGCAGTGCTGACGTTCGTGCAAGAGAGCAAGGACCCAATTGTATAAAAAATCCGGGATGGGCTGTAATGCTAATTGATCGGCGAGGTGCTTGTGTCTAATGGTGTCGAAAGCCTTGCTAAAATCAAGGGACAGGAGTCTTACATAGGGCTCAGATACGAGCATGGTTTGGAGTTCATGAGTAATGGATATCAGCGCGGCAGATGTGGATCCTGAAAGGCGGAAAGCAAATTGGTCTGTAAAGATCCGGTTGGTGCTGGGTTCTGCGATAAAGGGATAAAAGTACTTGCGTACGATAATACAACGACTACTTTGGATATTCACAAATTAAGGAATTTAAGAGAGATGTGCATCGCACATTTCAACTGTGATGGGGTTTAGGGCAATGGCAACAGTTCAGTTCTGCATACACTCTGTTCCTCTCTTGTTTATTGCCTAAATCTTCCTAATGTGCATTTTCACTGTGTTTCCCCGGACATGAAACGATGAAATTATTACCTAAGTCCTAAACGAATTATACGAGAAAGTTGAATCAAACAGTCAGACAACGAAATTTACAGGTCTAGTGCAAATAACATTTAGACTACGAGAACTCCAGTTAACCACACTCGTAACTTGCAACATACATTCTTGTTTCTAAGTGAAATAGCTGAAATTGAAAGTGCTGTTTCGTAGCAGTTGTGTGTCAAACATAAACCGAGAGGTGTCAGTTAAGTGCAATTCAATTCAGTATGATGTTTAGGTTAATAATGTTTATTGAGCGCAGTTCTATGCAACATCACGCGTGTTCAGTGGAAGACTCCAAGAGATGAACCAAACATTAGATGAAGAGAGGATTTCATTTTGTGCACAAAAACCGGAACCTGAATATCTCCGCAAGCAGCAGTAAGCTTATAATTATAGGCCTACAGCTGTCGTCGATGAGTAAACGTTTGAATAAAGACTCCTCTGCAATAGGCGCTACTATTATGTGAATGGGGTGTCGAGTGTGTCGACGGGACCAACGCCGACTTACGTTTAGTACAAATTTTGACTTCTCATAATGATAAAGTAACCGTGAATAATGGGAAGTTATATGGAAAGCGTTGGTTTCATATTTTAAGGACTACAGAATATTATAAAAGTTACGGCACAATCCGTTGAATATCGCAACAATTAGGCTAGGCCTACAGTCTAATAACAGCGGCACAGTCATTACCGTCGTCCAGGTCTCAGGGCTCGTAGGCTACAATGTACACTGTACAGGGGTGGGCAAAAAAGACCCCCAACGGTTTTTTTGACAATATCTTGACCAACAGTACGACTTTCGAAATGAAATTTTACAGGCTTATAGACAATTTATATTTACACGTCATGGCCAAATTTCATCAAAATATTTAAAACAGAACAAAGGTTATATCACTTTTAGTGAAGCCACCAACCGTTTTTTGACGATTCAAAAACGTAGCGCAACAAGAAGTAACAAAAAAAAACGATTTTGGTAAGTCACATCTCAAATAACTGTTGTGAAATGAACTACTTTACAATAAAATCAAAACCTTCCATGAGTGTGTGAAATGTCGATGCTTCTAAATGTATTCTTTTTGAGAACATCCTGCAAAGATGCTGTCGTGAATAAGCATTTTTATTAATCCAACGATACTGAAAGTGACGTGAACATATCTATATTATTCTATATATATCGTCGTGCGGATTCAGATCTGATCTAATTTCCAAGCTTAAGCTTATAATCTGAATTAGGAATCAAGACGAGCTGCTGAACCTTAAAGATATTCAAGTCACTGTTGTGGCAAATCGTCTCTTCTCAAAATTAATGTAATAGGCTATGGTCGCTGTTGAAATGCAGCTGATGTAGGGTCAACCGGGGGGGGGGGGGGTTGGTTATGGACCCCTTAAGCCTTTTGGCTATTATATGCTTAGGTTTGAATAAAGATTACAACGTGAATATTCTATTTCAAAGTACTCTAGGAGAGGTACTTGAAACGTTATTAAATGCTGGAAAATGTAAACAGGTCTTTGTGGAAAATTCAAAAATTGAAATTTTTTAGTGTCCATATCACCCCGTGATTGGGGGGATATGGACATGGGGTGTCCATATCACCCCACCAGTGTCCATATCACCCCATAGCACCTGAATGATATGACAGTTATTAAGAAACATTTAACAGTCATTGACTTTATGAGAATATTGGTAACCAGAACAAAAGGCAACACTATGTGCCCACCTCTGAAGACACGGACATGGGTGCTGGCACTGGGAAATCTTCCGGTTCGTTGAGTAGCGTAGACATAGGCAATAGATTCAATGTCATCGCCGGTACATTAAGCTGCCCAAACATTCCATGGGGATATACCAGATGTCTCTTCCTGTAGGCCTACATTGAGTGGCACATATTATGTATCCAGCGCCTCCTTCGGTAAGTTGAGCGACACTGACATAGATGATGGTCCCAGTGACTCCTCTGATATGCGGCATGATACAGAGGATTGATCCGGTGCCATCACCGGTAGCCTACATTAAGCTGCTCAAACGTTGGGGATATAGCAGATCGCTTCCTGCAGCATGGGCGGAGACCTAGGGGGGGGGGACAGGGGAGACGGTCCCCCAATCAAAGTGTTGGGGGCGGGCCATGCATTTGCCCGCCCCCCCCCCAATCTTTGGGCGTCAAGACTAAAAAAAGTCATAAACTTTTTGGGCGGCGAAAATAGGCAAATTTCGTTGAGATTTGGCCGGATGACTAAAAAAAAGGTCGTCAACTTTTTTCGTGGCGAGAATAAAAAAATGTCCAAAATTTCGCCAGTCGTCATAATTTTTTTAAATCTCGCGTCTTTCCGCCCCCCCCCCATTTCTCGGCCCAGGTCTCCGCCTATGTCCTGCAGGTCTACATTGAGTAGCACATACGATGGATTCAGCGCTTCGCTGCTGCACCTGCCAATTTGGCATTGTCTAAAGACCACGTGTACTGAACCATAATGTTTCTACTTTGGAACTCTCGTGTGGCATTGTTTGCAATAATTCTGTTAAAAAAGCAATTAAACGATACCAATATCATTTATACTGTTTAAAACATTCTTTACATACAAAAAACACGGCTGGGGATGTATGGACATTCGGTCGGGGTGATATGGACATTGTCCATATCACCCCGGTGTTTCAGTGTCCATATCACCCCAATAGCAATGGTATATCAGATCGTTACTTTCTCACGTTTAGGAAGCACATGACGTGAAATAAAAGACACATATACATTGTCAAATTACCTTTATTTGAAACTGCCAACTTAAACATTTTACATCCCAAAGGCACCTTTTTTATATAATTTTCATAATAAGGGTTAGCTATTATAGAGAAATCGGATAATTTAAAAAAACAGCACGTATAAATCTTAATTTTACCATCTCGACATCAGATTATAGTTGAAAAGTGAAGGACGAATGCGCATAGAGCTATAAACAGATTAGAGTTTATTATATTATCACATTGAGCTGTAGAAGACCAGTGGCCAACTGGCCATAACACCCAGGGTGTCCATAACCCCCCGGGTGACCATAATCATTGCATCCTAATATTCCGCAATTATTGTACTAGGACCAATTCAGCTTTCGACGTAAGCCCAAACATAATAGCTATTATTTTGGACATAATTATTATGTAAAATAGACATAGTAGCCTACACTGTATAGTGTAGGCCTACACGCTCATAATCGCTCATTGCTTCAGAAACGGGTGCGAAGGTTCCTAAGATTTAATTATTAGGCTACTTACTGCACAGTTGGGTCCATATATATAGACTAGGTTAAATTATGAATAAATGCACATTGCATTCATAACAATTATTATAGCTATTATAGTTAACGTAGATGTGATTAAACTTTTGTATCCCGAGCAGCTGTAGCATTTATTTGCACCGTAATGCCAATTTCAATGTCACTGGATCAATAAATCATTAATCGAAACGAAAACATACAATTACTAATTATAATTATAGGCCTATATCGCGCACAGTTCGCATTAAAAGTGGTGGTATTTGCAGTTTAATGTCACTGTGCGGTAACAAAGACCATTAGCGACGCCCTCCTCCTTCATCCAGGCTTGGGACTGGCACTGGCAGAGTGCAACCAGTGGCGGAGTTAAAAGAATTAAAAGAATTTGATTTGAGATTAAAAACTAAAATTTGACCAGTACCACTGTCGCTGTCTGCCACAAACAGTTGATTGTTTGATTCATCTAAGAGAAGCCTGGTTGGATTTTGCAATCCGCGCTTTTTGCATGAAAGAAGAACTCGAATAAATCCCAAATTGTTGTCGAGTAGTAGGACCCGTCGGTTGCCATTTTCAAGCACTGCCACGAATCCGTTTGAAAAAACGGCTAAATGTATTGGTTGAATCATGTGATCAAACTCCGATCCTTTTTCTCCACCGAATGACTGCTTGACTTTCCCATCTTCGCCAACTGTGCACACGCTGTGCAGCGTGTGAGAGACATCGCCACTACTTACCAAGAAATCGCCATTTGTCAGTTTTATTGCATGTGTCGGAAAAGCCAAATCTGGAAGGCATACTTTTCGGATCACCTTCCCTTCTCTCGAATATTCAGTGAATTCGTTTTTTCCCAAGCAAATTACTATTATATTATTTTCATTTGTAACAGAAATCGAATTGCCATAATCAAGGCCCGTTTCCCAATTGCGTATCAATGTTCCGTTTGGATCAATGCACAGGACTTCTTTATTCACCGAGTCGCCTTTCCAATCCACGATGTAAAGGCATCTAGCTGCTTTACAGGATGCTATGTCCGCCGGACGAATCAATTCCTTCAGAGACCATTGACGGATCGATTCCAAGGTTTTGCAATTAAAGACTTCAACTTCTGAGCATTTTTGGGTTACAGCAAACAATTCGTTGCCTAGGATTGTCATTCCTCTTATGAGCAATTCCTTTTCTTTAGCGACTTTTGTTGTGATTGTCGGAACTAATAAATAAGATAACTTGAAATTAGTCAAAGTAATTTGGGATAACAACGATGCAACATCAAAGGACAATAATTGTTCTTTGATGTAACATCGTTTTGAAATGATATTATTATTATTACTAGCTGGGGTACCCGGCGTTGCCAGGAAAATTTAGGATCCGACCCGCTCCGGCCATAACCCCACCAGGGCCACCACACAACACCCCACCACACTCCGACCTCTACCGGTACGCCATCCGAGAAATTTAGGTTTCTGAAAAATTTCCACCCCATGCATCCCACTCCCACTCCCTCCACCGCACTCCTCCACCCCAAGCCCCTTCCACCCCCACTCCACCTCCCACCCCATCCCCCTCCACCACAGCAAAAAAAACAGCAATTAGCCTCTGGCTTAAGCGGATAAAAGAGAAAACATTGATGAACTTTATGACACATAGGCCTATAGCAAACCAGAAGACGCCTAAATTGCTGATGCCGTCGGCGAGTGTTCTTTAGATGATAAAATTATGGGACCTAGATTTTAATAGAGAAAGTTGAAAGTGCAGTAGAAAGGAAAGGATTATGAGACAAAATGCTTGCTGCGACAAGAAATAGCAATTGGAAAAAGTCTTCTGCAGGTTGAAGTGAGGATCTCTTTAAAAAAAGGCCTAATTTGAAGATAAGCAAGTGAAAATCTAGAAATTATACATCCGGACGGTTTGAAAGTGGCTATGGATGACACTATCTGAAATTAGAAACAAATAATTTAATTGGTAATGAAATACTCGATAATTCTGGTTCACTATCAACATGGCGAATTTCAAAAGGGCGCAATCAAAAGGGCGCAATCAAAAGGGCGAAAATTAATAGAGCGCATTGTTTTTAGAGCGCATGGTCGAAAAGGCGAAATCAAAAGGGCGCATGTTTAAAAGACCGCAATCAAAAGGGGGCATGTATCCACCGTTGAAAGAGCCTTCGTCCAGCTTCCATTTCTTAAACATTATTTTCGTCAATCCAGCTTCCATTTCTTAAACATTATTTTCGTCAATCCAGCTTCTATTTCTTAAGCATTATTTTCATCAATCCGACTTCTATTTCATCAATAGAAGAACATTCATCCAGCTTCCAATTCTTAAACATTAGGCCTATTTTCGTCAATCCAGCTTCTAATTCTTAAGTATTATTTTCATCAATCCAACTCATATTTCATCAATAGAAGAACATTCATCCAGCTTCCATTTCTTATACATTATTTTCGTCAATCCAGCTTCTATTTCACATTAAAGGAAACTTCATCCAGCTCTCATTTCATAATCGTTCTTTTCTTACAGACCTCTTCAAATTCTTCTTTTCATCATGTCGTTTCAATCTAGTGGGCTTCAATTGCTCGTCGCCTTATTAACACACTCTTTACTTTGGTCTTTTAAAACTTGAGCCCTTTGACTGCCTTTTCGTTGTAGGCCTATTCGTTTACGCCCCTTTGATTGCGCACTTTTGATCATTCTTACAATATTTGTCTTTTCGCCTTATTGATCGTGCGCTCTAAAAACAATGCGCTCTCTTGATCTTCGCCCATTAAATTTGATTGCGCCCTTTTGATTGCGCCCTTTTGAAATTCGCCCTGTTGATAGGATACCGATAATTCTCTGCTGTGATTCAAGAAGATATCAGTCAATATCGTGAAGAAATCATTGTATTGCACTGCAAAATTGTATTGTATTGTATTGAAGGTCCACATTTAAATTTATAAAGCGCCTCCCATAGTGCACACCTATCAGAGGTGCTTGCAGTAGGAGAAGCCCAATAAAATAAAAAGTGGGCCAATGGGCGTAACTTTCCTCGTAAAAGTGGTGGTGACCACTCCTTGGCTCACAACTTCTCAGTTCCCTTCTTTTCCTCGGCTTCCTCTACCCCTCCCCAAGACACAAATTTGGTGTCTTGGGAAGGGGTGTGAACTGGTGTGAACTATCTCACTCCCTTCCTACTCCATTCTCACTCTTACCCCATCGCTTATATTCCTGATGCGCTCCACGGTCTTTGAACTTACGGATCACTAAATCAATGTTTAAAACATAGCTCTTTGACAAATTTTTTTGGGATTCTATTCTTGCTGACCTCCCACAAAGTCTGAGATAACTTTGCCGGTTTAAGGTACGGAGGTCCGTTCAATGCTAATTGTATAATATGCCTAATAATGATTCCAGAAGGTTGTGTGAGCATGCCACTGCATGGGGCCATAACGATTTGTGGGAGGGGATTGCTTCGCGTTCCTCCCCAAATTTAAAGTGGAAGAGGAATTCCTTCCCTTCCCTCCTTTGGATTTACGGCCAGTGAACACAGTAGGCCTATGAAGGCCTCTATCAGCATTGGCGCCATTGCGATGTTGATCATGAATAGCCTTTACAATTTACATGTCACACAGCCAAATGTTTTCATGTTTATAAAAATGCTTTTGGTAGGACCAAAAAGTGATGGTGACTGTCACCATCACTAAAAAAGTGGTGGTGACTGGACACCATCGTCACAATAAAACGTTGCGCCTCTGAGTAGGCCTACTTTTGAGACAGCGGAAAGATGTTCTTGGCGTAGGCCCACCATTTCATCAGCAAAAATCGTGCAGGCCTAAATGGAGAAAGCAGATTCCAGATTATGTTCTGAAGGAAGAATGTTGGAAATGAAGCCATTGGAAACCCGTAACAATTTAGCTGAACTCAATAGTGGATACGGAAGCGGACTAAGAGGCAAAGAAGTTTAGCTTGTAGCATCATGCTGAAAAATAACAATTGAGGTCACAAATTTGGCCAATTAGCGCGTTTCTAACTGATAGAAATAGTTCCAATTTAACTTACCTCCACTTGTTTGATCTTCCGCATCAATCAGTCGTCTTGATTCTTCTGATGGTGCACCTATACATGTAAATATTGCGAAAAATATTAGACATAAAACTCAGCAGAAGCGGCGCCAGGGGAGGCTAAGAGGGCTAAGCCCCCTAAAAAGGATGTCAGTTTTTATTGCACAGGAACAATGAAATATTTGCATGAGATTTGAACTAGGCCCTTCCTAAAAAAAGTCATCAGGATCTGGGGGCAATAGGGAAAATGAAATATTTTATTATTTTCTTGGGATTTCGACCGAACACATGAAATGTTTTTCTTGAAATTTTGCCAAATGACTAAAAAAGGTCGTCAGAACTTTTGGCGGATAAAAATGGAAACCTTTCTTCGCGATTCGTCCCTCTCAACATCCTGGCGCCGCCACTGAAACTCAACTGAACCTTAAGCATTCTATAAGAAATTCCGAACTGGTGCAAGATACATAGCCTATATCGATTTCACGCGAATAGGACTGATCTGCAATCCTATATTTGAGCCCATGCATCGGATTTTACCAGCAACCTCTGTTTGCAATTTTCTTCTTATTGTCTTGTCCATTGCCATCTTCTATTTTATCTTTGATGAACTGATAGGCCTACAGTATAGACCACTAACCCTTCTAATGCTATTTCTGTTCCCGTGCGTGACTCTCCCTGCTGAATATTTAACTGCAGCCAGAAGCAGACTGAAGGCACAATGAAGCCTAATGACTAAAATCACGAAACCTGATTAATAATTATGTAAGATTTGTTAGTCTGTTCCATCCAGAATGGGCTCTGTTATCCTTTCTCTCTAATGATCAGTTTTCCTTATAATTCCTGTATAAATAAATTAATGTTTGAAACTTAAACGGACTGCAATTTTCTAATCAGGAAACTGAGGCTATTGCGTTCGATTAAAGGTAAGCTTTAAAGATGTAGCCTAAACTTGTCAAAGATAACATGCATAATTAAATGAATAAAAATTGAAGATAAGATAGGGCCTACATGCTTTTAACCATAATAGAAAACTTTCACTAATTTACATACACAAAATATAATCAGCAAAAATAAAAATTAACCAAGCTATTAGGCTTATATCTTTAATATGAGGAGTGACGTAGTCAAAGAATATTACGTTTCCTGCGAATGACGATGCTGATCAGAATACAGCATAAAACTGACACTACGATTGTCACTGTACAGCTCATTGCAATGACCACTGGCATTGACAGAGCTGCAAACAAGAAATCACCAATAACGATTTGAGTAACTGCATTCAATTAAATGCTAGAACTATAATAATTATACCAACTATATATCGACAATTGGAAGATCTACGAATCATGGATGGCTGATCATGTTCTAGATACGGACTTAGGCCTATGAACTGCGCCTTCTCTATGAGCCGTTTTATAATTAATTTTTCTCACCTAGGTTGGTGTCCGGACAATTCGTCGACGGACAATTCGGAGACGGACAATTCGGACCGGACAATTCTGAGCGGACAATTCGCAGCGGACAATTCGGACCGAACAATTCTTGGCAACCAAAATTTGTGATGGTACTTCAACTTTTAGGTCAGATTTTCCTAGCCTACCCATCTCCATCACCCAAAATGTATTACTATCCAAACTAATAATAATCTGACACCTGACAAGCGGGCATAAAAGCCATGATATTCCAACGATATACCGGGTATATAGGTATGAAAATTACATTGATCTAACAGAATTGCCTATAAGTTGATAATTTAACTGCTAATTTCAGTTTCTTATTTTCAGTAATTGGACCAATTTTAGAAGATCAGACAGCATTTGCTTGGTACCATATAGTTATTTTATGCCAATGGTAAATAAAAGTCTCACGCCCGTAAGTATCTCTTAGGAGAGCAAGATTTTTATACGCACTCCGAATTGTCCGGGTCCGAATTGTCCGTCTCCGAATTGTCCGGTCCAAATTGTCCGTCGACGAATTGTCCGTCGACGAATTGTCCAGGAACCCCTAGGTTATATTATGTTGAAATTTTATGGAGTCATATATTTTGAATGCACTAACTCTCTCATTCAAACTATCTTTCAATCGCCATAGCAAGTATTTGACAAATTCTGTCTGCATATATTATGTGCAGTTCAATTACACCTACACTTAAGAGTCAGAGTTGCAACCAACATGGATAATTTTGGAACTTAATTACTAATTAACTGTTTGCATGCATGCATAGGGTAAGTGAACATCGAAACTCCGTAGCAGAAATTTGATTAGGCAACTTTAGAACGTTGCATGAATCCTACTTCCTGGGTCTAGTATTAGGTTATGAACATTCGTACTTGGTAGTTCGGAAATGTGAACCCGATTGGACAGCACTGTGCACTGTTTTCCTCGGATGTTGCACTCTGATTCACATTTGTACCAGCCAGGTTTGTGAATCACTAAAGCTGGCCCGTTAGCCACAGTTTCTTCATTCACTCCGTCGAACCATTTCCACGTATTAATACACGACTGACTACTATTGACGGAACAAAATACTTTCTCCTCTCTGCTCTGTACCATCTTTTTGGTTGAGTTGTCGGATTTCACATCTACAGAAATATTTCTAATTTTATGCAATATTTAAAAAATCCAAAAACCATGAAAAATATTAGCGCTTAGTCTAATCATGCAACTTAGCCTTGTATGGCGACATCGATCTACGTGCAAGCTTGATATGCTGAGTTGTTATTGCAGTCTATAACTTCAATAACAACACGAGGTATGGCGCACCAACACCAAGCCGTAATCAGCTGTCTAATATGTAGAGATTAGTCCGTAGGTAAAACTTGTAACCGGATCATTGCCATTAATTTTGTCGCTTTTTTAGTATTGCGCTAGAAGTTTAAATTCATGAGAGGGTCTAAATTCAAATCAAAAACTTGTTGCGTCAGTGAGATCAAAACAGATAAACTCAACAAAATGACAAAAAATAACAGTGTGCAGTAGAAAAAAGAAGATAATAATATCATCTATCAGGTAAAGATCCATTAGAAAGGGTAACCCAGAAAGGGAGTGATCTCGCTAAACCTGGGCAACCACAGACAGGAATTTTATATCAAGATGGTGGAGAGTGTAGTTAGACTACTTTCTAAGCGATTTGAACAACAAGAAAAAATGTATGAAGTTTGGAGCCATAGAAGATGAAAAGAGTAGAAAAGGAAAAACGAGACAAGCCAAAAACAGAGAGTCAAGGCAAAAGTTCTCAAGACTAGGACAGCTAGTCTGCATTACAAATGATTTATGGCTATGAAATGTAGGCTATAAAGAGATCGATAAGTAGGCTAATAGCCTATTATATGTTCGCTACAACAGGTTGTACAAAATATTAGCAGTGATAGTTAACGGCCAAATGCCAATGTAATCATTTAGATCAGAAGTAAGAACACGACAGGAAGGCCACAATAATTTTAATTTTGTGTAGGCCTAAAACAGACAATAGAGAGACATAGCCAATAGTAATCTATAACCAGTGGGTCAATAATGAAGACTTTTATTTGGCCGTAATTTGCGAGGTAGCACACTGATTTTTATGCCGTTTGCGATATTTATTCAGATTAGTATAATATATTTATGTGGGTCTTTTGGCCAGCATTATTGCGGAATGATCCATTTGTGGATTCTGCGACACGAGTATTCCGACGCCAGTTTTAAATTTTCTCACTCTAAACTAAACAAAGAACCAAACAAGTATAATTAATTTAAATTTAGAAAGGATATTTTCATTATGTAGAAAATATTTGTAAAGTCACTCTAGCATAATGAGTTAAGAGAGAAACCGACAAGTGACGGATTTTGAGCTTGAGTCCCTCTGTCACATTTTTATCAATTAAGCCAGCATCATTATTTAGAAAAGCATTGAAATAGCGACATCATTAAGAAATGTGTTGATTAATTGCTGCTTACATATAACGCGAATGATGTCTGATACGCAGTTGTATTGTTCTGTCGTGGATCTGTTTGTCTCACATATGTAAGACGCACCATTCTGACCGATATCTACCTTCATCGTAAGATTGCATGTTATTCGATTGTCAATGTTTTGACAGAATGACTGGTTAACGAGATCTCTTGAGTTCGCTGTGGTCCACCTGATGACTGGCGGAATGTTGCCAATGTACGAAACGTGACACGACAATTGTAATGTGTCTGGTTCTAAGCCACAGTCGTTTGGCCCAAGCACACCATCTGGTTTCATGTTCGATGTACAACTAGGACTCGATTCTGTACATAATAAAATAATAATCTAACCTTTTCTGTTAACATTATTGCAGTACGCTATCAATTGCGTTCACTTGGTGTCGCCACACGAGATTCTGTAAGCTTTTAAATCAGTGCTGTCCAACCTTTTTGTCCCCGTGGGCTGCAGAAGCAATATTCTTGAAGCCGAGGGCCGCAACAATAAGTTCAAAAGCAACTGCCACAAATTTACTGATAATTTGTAACTGTTTTATGGAATTATTGTAATGTATAAATGAACAGTGGATAATACCATGAATAGCCTACACCAGTGCTGTCCAACGTGCGGCCCGCCGAGTTATTTCAAGTGGCCCGCCAGAGCATTCTAAATTCTTCCACAGTGTATAAAATAAAGCAAAGGACAAAGTCTAGTCGAATTTGATTTTTTTATATTGATATTCTAATGTTTTCTATAGGGTTTGAAAAGCCACCGGAAAAGCCAACTCGACAACTAATAAGTCTGTTGCTACACTGCCATTTCAAAGATGATCAGTGTCGCTACGTGATTTAGGTTCCCCCATGGACGGACCATGACCAGGTCCAGATGGATGGAGGATGCATACAGGAGGACAATGATGAATCTTGAAGAACTTAGGGACAAGACGCAGAACGGAATGGAGTGGCGAAGGCTGGCCATGATGGTCGCTAGAGTTTTCCGAACTGATAGCATAAAGTGACAAGGTGAGGACGGACCGTGCTAGCCCGAGTTTTTTTATCTCTGAAATAGCCACCTTCAGATAGCGAACCGCGGCCCGCACGCTCTTTTTCCCAGAGTCGCGTACAGACGCGCTTCCAGCGATCTTACCGATGTAGCTAAGCGAGTCAGTGCTGACTAGAAGTGAACGGTTTGGACGGTAGGCCTACATAAGCTATGCGAGGTCAGTTTAGTTGAGTAGGCCTACAGCGATAAAAAATAGTTCAAAACAAGAAGTCGTTTGTAAGTCTGTTGATAGACTACGGCAGCCCAATCACGAGATAGAAAGGAGATAAAATTATTAGTTAGGGAACTTTGTATTCCCGTCTCCAACCAACCAGGTCGTCGGTCTCTGCGCTCTGCGACTCGTGGGGACTTGATAGTCCCACGCTCCCGTACAGTGATGCGAACACGCCGCGCCTTCTCGTGTATTGGACCTTCATTCTGGAACAGTCTTCCAATGGCAATCCGTGATGCTGCGTTGTGTGTTTCTCATGAAACATTCTCAAAGTTAATTAAGTCGCACTTGTTCAGAACTGCCCGGTAGCTGCGTTAAGCGCCTTCGTGAGGTTATTGTAAGGCGCTATATAAATGTTCATATACATACATACATACATACATACATACATACATACATACATACATACATACATACATACATACATACATACATACATACATACATACATACATACATACATACATACATACATTAGTTGTCGAGTTGGCTTTTCCGGTGGCTTTTCAAACCCTAGAGGCTAGAAGACATTAGAATAGATCTATCAATATAAAAAAATCAAATTCGACTAGACTTCCCTTCCCCATGCACCATTGCACCACCATGTGCATTCCGAGGACCAACAAATTGAATAAAATACTTGAGGCTATTGGAATGTAAATCTCGATGGTAGATGCAAACAAGAGCACGACTGACGTTGTACAAATTTGCAAATGCGAAAAACATTTTATAGAGAATGCTTTGATTATTCTGAAAGATCACATAGAGATATAGAGAATTTGGGCGAACACGAGTTACTCCTTATGTCTGGAAACAGTGTTCCTAAAACGGACGCTGAACAACTGTTTGAAATTGAAATAGGCCAGCTTGGTGTTTGAGACCAACTACAGACTTGTAGTTTGTCTCAAACACCAAGCTGGCCTACTTAGTGACCCAGGATATGACACATGCTCACCTAAAACCACCAACTGTGCTGAGGCTGATTCTCCAATTCCTCCATTGTCCTGACAGATATAACGTCCTGCATCTTGCTGCTGCACATTCTTTATCCTCAACCGAGAATTGCCTGTGCTGAAGTTTCGTTCTACAGCAATTCTATTTTCGTATCGCGGATGTACTCTTCCCAAACAATAAAGACAGAGGTCTTCATGGTCTTTGGCTCCCACTGCGTAGTGATACCAATTAACCTCATTTGTGTTCAAATTCGACGTACAATCAAAATAGGTTGAATCACCAATCACTGCTTCTGTATCAATCGGAGTTAGAATTAGATCTGCCACTGAAATGATAGAAAAGAAAACTGGGTGAACTATTTATGTATTATGTCCGTTGGCAGTCAGTCGAACATCTTACAGGAAAGGTGGCGTGTCCATAATGTCACAACCCAGGCTGGGGATACAAGGAGCATATAACTTGACATCAATGGATAAGCCTAATTAAGAGTAGGCCTAACTCTTTGTTTCCTCGAGACTCGTATTGTCCTTGAAACCAGAAAGTCAAACTGCAGTGGTGTAAAACTGCCTGATACTTTCAACATTTTCACTACTCCCGACTTTTGTGCACAGTTTGGATCATGAATCAGGTTTTGGCCATCCTAGGGGCTCGTGTTTTGTCGAACCGCTTCCTTCTCAACTCATCAAAGACTCAATTCATCTGACTTGGTATTCACAAACACCTTTCCAAGATAGATCTAGCAGTCTTGGTTCTGCGCTACCGCAGTTAACTTTTTCTTCCTCTGTTCGCGACCTTTTGTTAACAATAGATCTTACCTCAACACAACACATTCACCAGCTCTATCCTCTCTGGCACTTTCAGCTGCTCCAGCTCCGAGTTATCTCTCGCTCTCTTACCTACTCTTATCCATTCATTTGTTTTCACCCGCCATGACTACTGCTGCTCTCTCTACGCTGGTCTTCCGTCTGGGCCGTTGGGGTTCTTGGAGTAGTTCCTACGCACGGTCGCCCGTCTTATTTTGGTTATATCGCCGATTATATCGTATGGTGATATTGTACCTCTAAATTTAAAAGCGACTCTCACAATGTACACTAATCAGAGGCACCATACTGCGTATGACCCTGAGAAGAGACGATTGTTGTGAAACAGCGAAACGATGTGCTTCGGGAACCAGCAAGGGCCCACAAAGCCCCATAATTATGTATTTAAACGAAAAACGTGTCAATGGAGAGAGCTGATTCCAAAGTGAAGGACCACTCAGGACAAAGCTCGAGGTTTGGTGAAAGCTATCCTTGCTCTCAGCACAAGGAGATCACGTCTGTCACGAGAGTAGCCTACAGTAGTGAACGAAGAGGTGATGCTGAAGTCGGAACGCGGATGAGATCTCGAAGATAATAATTATTGTGTGCTAGGCCAGAGTAAGATCGACAAATTAAAGTAGGAATCTTAATCTGGATTCACGCAGTGAGGTCGAATTTGTGAAGGTGATAAACATGAAAGAAGAGATGTGACACGAGAAAGGAATAATTTGGGTCATTAGTTTGCAGTTTAGAACGGACTGGATTATCCAAGTGAAGAAGGCAGAGTAGGAGACCGAGCGTCGAATAATTATTGCTCCAGGTGAAAGAAGGAAGCACGAATAAATCGACAGTGTTTCGAAAGGCTCTCGAGAATGTCGCTATAAGGTTACGGACACTGGAGTAGAGGATGAAAACGGGAATCGCTCGACAAGAAGGAGGGGTCAAGTTTGAGTACGGGTTAGGGTGGAGTGAAAAAATGAACTTGAAATTTCAGAATCGGCAGGGTGTAAAAAAGTTGTGTACTGGGCACAGTAACCTGGGTGTAAAATATTATTGGAGTTAGTTAACTTCTTGAGGTGCCCCAACGCCCCCCAAAAATTACAAAATGGCAAAAATTTCGCATTTTCGTCTTAATTTTGTTTATATTAACAATATTTGTTTTTCGCCACTGTTATTTTGCTGTGGTGATATCTTTAGCTATAGTAGCCTACTTTGCTACTTTACACATTGAAGGGATAGGCCTAACTCCAAGATTGGCAACCAAAAAGTCGAAAACAAGACGAACTAGTATAGTTATCCAGTCTTTTAGATTCCTTCAGAATTGACTCAAACTTTGCTTCCATAAGTACTGTCATGATGAAGTTCTTCCTGTTCATTCAAGATGACAAGAAACTGAAGAAATTATTGAAAACCATAAGGGTTCCCTCAATGTACATCGCAGTACAGGTGACACACTGTTGAACCCCGATCCCATCGATATCTCACAAACGAATATGTGAAAATAATTAGGCTGTTTCACGACAAGTACAGAAATCTCCTGAAACCATATAAAGGCAGATTGCACCAATAAATGCTAATACTGGGGACGTGTCAGATGCTTTTTGCTTGCTTTAAATATAAGTGAGTCCACTACAGTGGTTCTTTTGCTTGTCACCTGCAAACAAATTGCCTCTGAGACAATGTCATCTCCAACAGAAACTCGATGGTGTCACAGCACGGTCCTAGAGTGCTTTCTGGTCCATTTCGTAAAGCAATCCAAGTATGTGAAAACATGCCCGTAGTTCCCTTTACATCAATGCAAATGATAACTATCCGTGTGTTGATAATGGCGATCTAAGAACGGATCAGAAATATTTGTACGATGTATGTCAGGGGTTCTCAAACTTTATTTTTATTGTACCCCCAAGTAAAAAAATCGAATGACGGCGTACCCCCAGCAGTCAGATCCAGTGGCGTAGCCAGGAATTTTTGATGGGGGAGGGGGTTATGACCGGAAACCCTGTTTTTTGCTATTTTTTCTTACTTAAATGGAAAAATAACCTTAAAAAACCTTTTCCGGAGCCAATGGAGGGTTTTAACCCCCGAAACCCCCCCCTTGCCTACGCCACTGGTCAGATCAGAAACAAAATGCCATTGCGAAGCCCCTTGCAGTGACAAAAAAAGTCAATTTTAATCATTTTGTGCACGACATGCATCGTTTATTATAGAGTCGTAGATACACTGTAGGTAGCAATAGGCTATTTAACTTGAATCATGTAATCCTATCATCAAATTTAAAAGGGAAAATCGGTCTATAACCTCCGACAGGTCCTCGGTAAGAAAGAGCTAACATAGGCATATATATATAGTGCTGTGCATGGCCTTGTTTAGACTAGCACAGATTTAAAATATCTGGTTTAATATTTGTCAATTTCATACGCAAATTTGCCCTTTGTTTGTTTTTGATAGCAAGAATAGTTTAAAAATCAGTTTCACCCAGATATGACGTGCTAGCTCAGCTGAAAGGAATCAAAAAATTTAAAGCTCGAACAGAAATTAGTCCTTAGACGAATTCAGCTCTCCGCTATTTGAGCTCTATGTAGGCTGAGAATTTCTGGCTTTGGTACCTTCAACCATTTATACATTATTTGTTTCAAAATTATAGTAATAGGCCTATTATAAGCATAAATATGTTGCATGCACTGCAGGCTATGAGAGTCTAATTATATGCTGTGAAAGAAATGACGATGCTGTTATATGTTGCAATGTTAAAAATCATTGTCAATCAAAGAAAGATGGACACAGAAACTCAAAGAGAACTTATATTTCTGGAATTTTTCGCGTACCCCTTACCGGCGCCTGGCGTACCCCCAGGGGTACGCGTACCACAGTTTGAGAACCCCTGATGTATGTCATACTATAGGCCTTCTTGTCTTGGAATTCTCTGTGGAAGGTACTATGATCGAAACCCAGCTTCAGTAATTCACTCAAGATAACTCACAATTGCTAACAGAATTATATGCTTCTAAGTTGCATCAATTGAACCACCAGAGCAACGTGTCACACTCATAAATGCATTATGAAGACATTGATCTGTGATCGAATCTGGTTCCACATCAGACCTCATTTTACTGCACAGAGGTTCTCAACATCCTCATCAAAGGATTGCATTTTCAAAGATACGCCGGAGATATCATTGTTGATTCAGTTATACAAAGAAATACCTTGATCGGACATCCTGAGAATAGTCTGCTTGCAGTGTCAAAACAAGGACACGAATCAAAGGCCTATTAGACATGTGGCATTCCAGAGGATACTATAGCTTCACGGAAACATGGCCAAATCAATACAGTAGGGGTAGGCCTAAGTGGTGCAAAAGTGGCAGGGTAGGGTAAGAGTGGCATCCCCACTTTCGAAGTATGTACTTATTTTCTGAAACCTTTACCTAGTGCGAACATAGACTATCATTAAGTGTTACGTTTTCATAAGCCGAGAGTTTTCAAAAGTTGAATGGTAAAAATTTTATATCATTTTTTCGATTTTTCTTGTTATTTGCAACTCTCATGAAAATCACAAATATGTTGCTCACTTTCAGTATTAAGATCGCACTTGTTAAAGTTTTACTTTGTATTATGCAGGAATGTGTGTTCTTTTAAATGCCAAAAGTTTTAAGAAATTAGACAACGGAATAATGTTGATAGATACTCGTAATTATGAGCACTCAAATCGGGGCAAAAGTAGCATTGTATGCCACTCTTGCCCCCGTTTTACGTGCCACTATTGCCCCATCACTGACACTTTTGCCCCAGCGGTATGGCAGTTTTGCCCCAGCGGTATGCCAGTTCTGCCCCCAGCGGTATGCCAGTTTTGCCCACAGGTATCCTACCGGTATATTAGTTTATTAATTGGTTGGCACTTTGGCGTTGTACATAATGTACTATGTTGTTCAACGTTATATTATAGGCCTATAAGCGTAAAACTTAGCGAGAAAGTCACACTGACGAAGTATTGTGCCATGCCATGAAAATGGTGTCTATTGGATTTTTCGAAATGCCAGGCAACGATAAAGCATGGTATTCCAAGCTATTGACCTACATGTGCGCCATTGGAATCCAGGATATATGTGCATGTCTATAGACCTATTGACGCTTCAATAAAGCGTCGGGACATGTCTGTGACTTGGAGATCTGTTAGACCAGTGCAGGATGAAGTGAAGAAGGCAACCAACGTTAGGTTGGAATCGGCCAATAACACAGAACAATAAGACAAACCAAAAGTGTAGTAACTTCAACAGGATATTCATTCATTAAATGCATTTGAATAGAGCCTCTTCAAGGACACTACTCAGAGGCGCTCCCAACCTCAGTGCGGCAAACAAAACTGTCTTAAGATGAGAGAGAAAAACCTGAGAATGACTTTTAGAAAGGGAGCAGAGTGTCAAAGGAAGGCCATTCCAGGTTGATGTATATCTAGTGGAAGTAGGCCACAAGCAAAGGGGGACCGAGAACAGACTTTTCAATTGAACGATGGAGCGGAAGTGGCGAGCACTAAGAGCAGAGTTACAGAGCTCTCAGAGGTAGGAAGGAGCAAGGCCTAGCAGGCAGTGCCAGACTAGGGTAGAGATCCTATTCTCTATTTGCTGCTTGACAGGAAACTATAGGCTAGTTGAGAACATCAAGCATATAAAGCTGGAGAAAATGGCTGAATTTGGGTCTGGGGCCAATATGATAGGCTGCAGAGAGCAGAACGCGATCAAGGCAACTCAGATAGGCACTCTCAAACCAGCGTGCTGTCTTAGACAAGCACAGAAATAGCAACAGCAGTCAAGTCTGGTGGTAACGAAAGAATGGACACGGGTAGCAGCAATAGTAGGAGTAAGCGAGCGAGCAACAGTGCGTAGTTGACGCAGTTGATAATTACAGACACGGCTGAGTGAGTAAATGTGCGGAGCAAAAGTGAGCTCTTGGTCCAGAGCGACACCAAAGTCACGGACTTTGGTTGAGAAGACATAATCTTAAAAGGCAGCACCAATTAATGGTCCATATACAGTAGCAACTTTAAAACAAGACACGAAAGTGAAAAGGTTCCGTTTAGGAATAAAGTGGCTTCATGTAAAGGCTTGACGTCTAGTTCTCTTGTTCTGAAAAGCCATCGCCAAGGTCTTCTGCCTACTGCTGCTGGCAAGCATAAAAGAAGGAGCGAATATTTAGCAATGCTGCTTGAAGGCAAGTGCAAAGAGGGAGACTACCTTCTGCGATGGCAGGTACCTAAAAATGGAATCACAATGGAAGCCGAGAAATAAAAAAATGCATTTAAAACACAGAAAATTAAAAGTCGCAATAGACTTATTTCTTGTGTGCTTTTGTCTTTGTTGTTTACTGACTAAGTATTTAGTCTAAATGTCAGAAAATATTTAACATTGTTGCGATTTTTGTGATTCAAGCTTAATACAGAGTGCCAATCCTTTGGTTTGCTTAGCAAAACCGGTTCTTGAGGGATTTCAGGGAAGGTATCTTCTCATCACACTATGCATTGCTGTGTGCAATTGTTTCATTTAATATGTAAAACATAAATTTCTGCTTATTGTTGTACAGCAAGATTGTTGAAAACGTAGCCTATGTTACTGTCTCTGGGGGTACGACTGGCATGCCAATCTTGCCCTCAACAAGGGGTAAAAGTGGCATGATATTCATGCCCCACATGGTGGGGCAAGAGTGGCCTTTTGGGTGCCTCCACCCCAAGCCATATTTTGAAGAAGAAATCGTATCCAGTAGCAATTTAAGCAATTTTATGGATGCACCGATGATCCACCTACACTACAAAACAAATTTCATCTTGGTATGTTTAATATTGCATATTTTATTCCACATTTTGTGACTTTATGCCACTCTTGCCCCCACCTCCCCTACTGTCAGACAGTTCCGTGTGCCAGCTTTGAACTTTGCTGCTATAGACATTAGACAATGTCATGTCGACATAATATGTTGGAAAGACGCCAATAGATGAGAACCTTTCGAGGCTTATAATTGCGGACAAACAAAATCTTGAACTTGTAAAAAACCTGATTGAAACCATTGTTGAATTTCTGAAATCTACTTGTCGTACCCAGGCAACTGAAAGATGCATCAGGCTTGCAACTGAATCATCAGCGTCTGTTTGTAATAAGGAGATGGATTTAGGAAAATACAATATACAGACCAGATTAGAATCAAGAACCTTTATTAAAGCGCTTGATTCAAATTCAGATTTTCGAGCGATTGTAACACAATGAACACTGAATCGAGATAGGCTAAAATCGAGAGAAAAAATTTAGTTGAATGCCTCTAATCAAACCAATTTCAATTGCAGAACCTCAATTACTCAATGTGTTCTTTAAAATAATGATTGAGATAGTTTAATCTGCTCATATCAGCGACGTTACAACACATTATAGACAATTAAACACAATATGGAAAAATTGAAGTTTTTGGTTATTATGGTATCCGTTTTGAGAGCTGGGGCACCTCAAGACATAATACTAGAGGCACGATATTTTACGCTGGCATTACTAGCATCTATACACAAGTTTTGCAGCGCCTGCCAATTACGGATTTTTCAAAAAATATTTTGCCTATAGCATGCACTCCACCCTAGTACGGGTGTCAAAACTGTAAGAGTTGCGTCTTGCTGGAAATAGGAGAGTGCAGCAATGCGAGCAGCAAGGAGGGAGGACCATGGCGGGGTTGTCCTGTCTTGGCTGTCTATTCTTATAGTAGATTATAGAGGCCTACCGGATCTCTGCGGTGCATCCCAGACATCGGTCCAGCGTATTTGCATGGACTCTGTCAATCTGAGTGCGTAGGGGCGTCGTGATTTCCGCTCATCCACGGAGGGCGAGCCTCTCATTCCCCGAACTCTTAGTCAGCATTGCTCTTTCTCCATTGTTGGCCCCATGGTAATAGACTGATACCAGTGGCGTAGACAAGGGAGTTTCGGTGTAGTAAAAAGTTTTTAAAAAGGTTATTTATTCACTTAAAAAAAAAATAAATTGTTTGCAGTAACAATTGCTTTTCTTATTTTATTTCCTGTTACTTTATTCACTTTTTATTTACTGTAATACTGTTGGGTTGGTGTCAGGAAGGGCATCCGGTCAGGCCATAAAAATCCCAACCCCCATCATAAATTCCTGGCTACGCCACTGACTGCTACCGTCTATGCGCTTTCAGCCTATAGTTTGCCCAGATGCATGTTATCGCACCCCTAATATTGTCCTTCTAAACCAGGTTTGGGTCGGGAACGCTTCCGAGTGGTAATCTTAAGGGGATGCTACAATACATTGTAGATATCCACACTGACTCATTTCTATTATATCAACGAGACGTTCGCCAGCACAAGCCCGAGAGTTGGAGTTTATAACGTAATATTGCTGAGGTGCAATATTTCGTGTTCCATGCTCAAGACTTAACCCTTGTAGTTGGCTATGTCGTTAAGCTAGTCACACTTAGGGTGCTGTGTCCATATGGAATGGACCCCAATGTTAACCCTCAGGCTACCAAGCTTTTTTGTAACACTGACTACCAAGGGGGGTGGTTATCACCCCCCCCCTGGATTTTGGGTTTGGTTTGAGATATCATAACTTGTAATACACCATTTGATTCAGCATTCATTTCTGCACAAAATGGTATATTTATGTTCAGAAAATATGAATGCCCCTCGAAATTATGAATTTTTTTACCATGGGTACCCGTCGATTCCACAAATTGTATACTTACGCATAAGGAATATATTAGATTCTGTGTGTTTTATACATGATTTCAGGGCCGCATTAAGGCTAGTGCGGGCCCGGGTGCTGTGGTAACATTGCGGGCCCTCCTCTCAGTCTTCTGTCAGCCACTGGTCTACCATGGCAAAGTTCTCCCACACGCATGTAATTATACCGTGTTTACTAATGAGTATACACTATAGGCCTACAGCCCAGGGATACTTCTCCTTTGGTACGCATGTAATTGTTTCCAAGGAAAAGTTTCATACACTAGTAGATATAAGTCTACAATACGTGACAGAAGGAACGAACGACTAGATTCTTCAATTGTTATTTATATTTATTAACCCTGTATGCTTAAATGATCCTTCCAGTTGATTTTCTTCATTGTTCCCACGTCCACATTTTCGAAGACCTCCAGTCTTCTTACGATTATATTGCTTGCTCTCATGGTTCATGTCTCAAATCCAAACAACACCACGTGCACTCCATGTCAATGTTTTATCATCCGTTTCTCTGGATTCCTGTTTTCTCTTTTCTTTTCGGTTTATCGTAATTCTCAAATTTAAATTTATAAGTTCGTTCTTCCTATTTCCAGGTCTAATAAAATATAGCATCATATTTCTTTCGCAAACTCCAATAATATCCTGGCAAACCGCTCTTTAGAGCGTCATAATCTTCTTGCACCAATTATAAAGTCTAGGAATTATCGGAGAAGAGTAGGCCTACACAGTGAAATAGATCGATACAAAGGAAGTGGGTAGGATACAGGCTGAGGGCAGATTCATTGCGAAGAACAGTCATGAAGAAAAATGAAGGGAAGTGAACAAGAGGAGGACCACGACAGCTTATGCTGGACTGGATAATAACAAATAGATAGGCCTATGGACAGTTTGAAGAAGAGACATCGGACATTTCAGCCAGCCTCGGAGACAGAAAACTAGAGAAGAAGATAATAAGATATAGGCCTAATAGATTTAAGAATTTAAGAGTAATAACAAGTCTTCTAACGTTATTTCTCTTATTATTTTAAAGAAGCCAGTCAAAATAATTGACCCGCATGACCTAATTTAAGATAGCCCATCACTGTTGATACTTCCCAAACAGGGCCGGATAAAGGCATGTTCAGCATGTTCGACCGAACAGGGGGCCCCAAATTTTCCGAGAATTTTAGATTTTTAGCAAACGACTAAAAAAGGTCATCAAAATGTTTGGCCGAAGATCCGCCAAAATTTTCAAACAGGGCCCCACATTTCTTAATCCGGCCCTGTTCCCAAAGATAAATTTACAATAACAATAAGTTCCTGCGATTTCAACCAATTCAAAAGCTGGAGCTAATAAATCGGATGTGTGGGAGAACTTTGCCAAAATTTAATAGACGATAACTTTCATCATTGTTGCAATATTATTGCTAAGAAATTTCATCATTTCCGAAAATGCGGGCCCCTAATGCTGCGGGCCCGGGTGCTGCAGCACCCTTAGCACCTACCTTAATGCGGGCCTGCATGATTTATATATAAAAAGTAGTTTACATATAATAAAGTTCAATATTCAACTATAAAAACTAGTAATAAGTCTGTTTTATGTTCAATCAAAACAAAAAAACATGTTTTAGCCGCTGAAAAACGTTTACGCAGACATATCGGCTTGCGTTGTAAAAAAAACCCAACATTTTCACACATTTTAATTTATTTTGAGCACTTCCGGTCATCAAAAGACAAATTATTTAGTATCAGAAAATAGCCCTAAATGCCCTCTACAGAATGGCATAATTTATTTCTACTAAAAAATAAATTATGGATAAGTTATAATAGCAAAAACATGACAATTTTATGAAAATAAAACACCTTTATATATATTTTAATTTATTTTGAGCACTTCAGGTTGTCAAAAGACAACTCAGTGAACATGGAAATGTAGCCCCACATTCCCTCTATAGAATGGTATAATTTGTGTCTCTTAATATTAAAGGGCGCAAAAGTTACAGACGATATTCTAGGGGGGGTGGTATCCACCCCCCCTGGTGCCTTGGGTATATCGGGTGTAACTTTTGAACGGTAGGGGGCATCATCAAACATTTTAGCTCAAAATGTGTCCCAATGAACCCTCTACAGCTACCAATTTTTTCAAAATTTTATTCCAGACGGAACGCGTTTGATTTGCGAAAAACCTAGGGGGGTGGCAACCACCCCTCCCCCTTGGTAGCCCGAGGGTTAACATCAACTGATCGCTGATAAAGAGTTGTGCAGAAATAATTATTGTATAAGCGGTCATGGGTTCCCGGACAATTCTGAGCCGGATAATTCGGATCTGGACAATTCGGGAGGCACAATATTCGGAGCAGCCAATTTGAGGACGGTCATTTCGGAAGAAATCTTGGCGCGGACGATTTGTACCTGGACAATTCGGAGCTCACAATTCGGAGTGGACAATTTGGAGCGGAAATTATTCGGAGTCAGGCAATATTATTTGGACCCACCAATTCAGACCGGACGAGTCGGATAGCACAATTCGTAGATGCCAAAATTAGTGATGAAATTGGGTTCACTATCGATAAGGCGACTTCGAAAGGGCGACCATCAAAAGAGCGACTTCAAAAGGGCGCCGATTTTAAAGGCGACTGATCAAAAGAGCGACCATCAAAAGGGCGACCGATCTAAAGGGCGACCATCAAAAGGGCGACCTATTATCATATTTAATCATTTATAAAACGGCGTCTGTAGAAGTTGTGTGAACCGTTAGTTTCCATTTGAGCCAGAATATTTTCATCAATCCAGCTTCCATTTAGGCAAGAATAGTTTCATCAATCCAGCTTCCATTCAAGCTAGAATATTTTCATCAATCCAGCTTCCATTAAAGTAATAACATTTCATCAATCCAGCTCCAATTTAAGCTAGAATATTTTCATCAATCCAATTTCCATTTAAGCAAGAATATTTTCATTAACCCAGATTCGATTTAGGCATGAATATTTTCATCAATCCAGATTCCATTTTGGCAAGAATATTTTCATATTTTCCTCAAGCCAGCTTCCATTTAGGCAAGAATATTTTCATTAATCCAGCTTCCATTTAGGCAAGAATATTTTCATCAATCGAGCTTCCATTTAATTAGAAATATTTTTCTCAACCCAGCTTCCATTTAATCAGAAATATTTTCATCAATCCAGCTTCCATTTAAGCAAGAATATTTTCATCAATCCAGCTTCCATTTGAGCAGGAATATTTTCATCAATCTAGCTTCCATTTAAGCTAGAATATTTTCATCAATCCAACTTCCATTTAAGCAAGACTATTTTCATCAATCCAGATTACATTTAAGCGATATAGAGGTCTACTCATAGCGTAGGCCTGAATAAGCCTTTTTCGTATTTTTCTTTCATGTAGGCCTACCGCTTTAATTGAACTAAAGAGTAAATAGTAAATACCGACCACTGACAATTCATAGTAGTTATGAGAGATAGGCCTACCATAGGCATAGGCTACCTAATCCTCAGTCGGTATTTCTCTTACATATACCGTCTTTCATCGACCCTTTTCATTCAACCACTGAGAACGTTCGATGTTGACCCTTTAGATTGCCCAAAAAGCGTAAACAAACAGCCTGTTTACGTATTTTTCTTAGATCTACCGTTTTTCACCGACCGATTTCAGCCAATAGGTCGCTCTTTTGATGGTCGCCCTTTAGATCGGTCGCCCTTTTGATGGTCGCTCTTTTGATCAGTCGCCTTTAAAATCGACGATTTTAGTCAATCTAAATCCGACTTCTATTTAAAATTGAGGTATTTTCATCAATCCAACTTCTCTTTTAGCGGCAATAACCATGTCGTAAAAAATTCGCAGTGAACATTTGGTCGTGAACCAGTTGTCGGTGAACCAGTTGTCGGTGAACTAGTTGTCGGTGAACCAATTGTCGTGAACCAGTTGTCGTGAACCAGTTGTCGTGAACTAGTTGTCCGTGAACCAGATGTCGGTGAACCAGTTGTCTGTGAACCAGTTGTCGTGGAACCGGTTTTCAGACCCATATCCGTCACCCAAATGCATAATTATGTCGAATTGTCCGGCTCCGAACTGTCCGGCCACTCGGTCAGAGATTGCTGTTATGTTTTTTAACAAAAAGGTCACAGTTTCTGTGGCTTTGTTGAATGATAGGCCTAACATGAGGTGAAAATTTAAAAAAAGAATGAAACGAGGGAAAAACACGAAACAGAGGATAAACAAACAGCTCAAACTTAATGTATCTTAGTAATAGTTTGAATCTCTGCTAAAGGCAGGGCCGTGTTTAACATAGGTCCATTCGGTGCGGGAGAGTTTTGTTGCCATTGGCCAAATGTCTTTTGCGAGTCTCAGTGTTACTTAAACCTTTTGTAAAGTCAGTAAGTATAAGAAAACATTAATTTCACTAAGTTCACCGACGTTGCGTGCTTGCTTACTGACCCGCCACAGCCGACAAACCACGTAGGCTATTGAACGCCTAGCGGACGCCGTAGCCTATTGAACAGCGGATTTTTGTAAATGACTAATCCTGTAAGACTGCCGAACAGCCCTTTGCCCCTGCTGTAACACTTTGCACCGACACTCAAAGAACCATAAACATGGCCCCCCGGCGAAAGGTGGCCTTCCAACCTTGTCATCAAAGCAATGATTTCAAGAATTTATCTAATTACATAGAGAGAAAACGATGCAATAAATCGTAGTGAGTGTCAACATTAATTTACGTGCAGCTTAATGCAATCGAACCAGGAAGCCGTTTCAATACATTTTGAGAGGTAAGTCTTCTTATGGCATTGGGCGAGATTTTTAGCCAAGCATCACTGCCATTTTTACCAATATAATTTACAATAGTAAAAAATATATATTGTAATGACACAAAATGACACAATGACACAAAACTAAACCAACGACACACGGACACTGCAATGTAAAAATGCATCGCGTATTAAGTTGCATAATAGAACTTTGCGTAGCATCCAATTGCATTTTTACCATTGGGTCCATTTGGACCCCAACACCTTAAGTGCATAATTGTCTCATATCAGGCCTCACAAGGGGTGTGGAAATTAATTATTTGCAGGCATTACTACTCGCCATATATGACGAAAAGTCATAAGATTTCAGTTTGTTAAGTGAATGTGATCGCCTAATTGTGTTCATTTGAAAACACGCTTGGGGTCCATAATCAATCATGGACCCCAATATACATGTACTACGAGGGTTAAGAGGCGAGGCGGTCAACATTCAGACCCTACTGGCCTACTCGATATTTCGACAACTATGAGCTTCGACAATCGGAAAATAAAATTGATTGTTCATTCCTTATTAACGTAGGCTAAGTTCTAATTTGTAAATTTTTTTTTGTGACGCAAGTGAGAAGATGCAGTACGCCTAAGACATAATATTATGAGAAGAAAATCGATACAGAGTGAAGTGATGTGCTATAACGTAGAACCTATGTGCATTAATTATCAATGTAACCTACTTTAGCATACCGGTAACAAAATATTCTAGCAATAATTATGCCAAAGATCTTTCATTCATATTATCAGACACATAACATGTTGAATTTGTTGACGTGAAGGCGTTGTGGAAATACTTACCAACAGCGAATGGTGATGCGAATATAATCAACAGTGTGAGCATAATTGACTTTCAGTCTGATGTTGTGCTATACTTGCTATTAATACTCTCACTTGCAAAACTATGCGCATTCGAATGCACAACTACAGCCATTGTAGCCTGAATGCAGTGGAATGAGAACTGAGTAGAAAATTGACACAGAGTGAAAACACGTTTAATAAAAACGACAGTCAATCAAACTATTGATTCTTACAACAGACCGTAGAAGTAGCCTAGTGTAACGCTGAAAGAAAACAAGTCTCTTTTATATACAACTTTCTGAGAACAGTGGTTATACCCGTGAGCATAGTTTAACAAGCCTACGTCAGCCAAGGGAACTTCCGAACTGATGAAGTTTATTCTCTTATTGAAGGCTCGAGCTCTCAAGAACTATTAAACGCTCAAGAGAGTCTAGACAGAGCGGTAATAAAGATGAGTCGACATGGCTGTAAAAGAAGTTATTAGCCTACACAGCGTAACATAAATAGATCTTGACGTCTTCAAATTCTCTCATTACCTCGATGTTTTTTTTTGCTAGATGTGCAATTAATCGGAGACAACATATTTACCGGATCGGTTGAGCTCACATGATCTAAAACTTGGATTAAAAACTACGCTCACAACAAAAATTAATTTTGATTTATTTTAGGCATGATCGTGGATTCACTTCGGTGATCTTCCTATTCTTTGGTATAGGCTATAGTAGGGCTGAATCGAATAGGTGATAGTCACTATTCATTATTCAACCAAATACGAATACTGCCAAGTGCAACAGATAGGTCTACCGACGAAATTTCCAGTGCAAGAAAAAATGTCAGTAGGCCTGCTACTGCACCGTGTCTAAAAAAACTGTGCAAAATTGTTTTTGTCAGAACTTCGTCAAATTTCCACCAATCTCAATAACTTTTGGTAAGTAGACAGCAAAATGGCTGAAATTTTATGCTATATATATATATATATAAATTTTTCACCTCACCTGACTCATAGGCTATCACCGCAGTACCTTGTTAAACACATATGTACCAATTTTTCATATAACGGCGTCTTGAAGCTTGACTGCACTGAAATCCATTGCATCGAACCGGATGTCAAAGTGAATGGGGCATTGGCCTACTATCGTGACAACCTTCTTGCCCAGAAGATACCCAGTGCGAGTTTATTGTCTTTCAACAGGATGGCCCCCGGCGCATCAAGCGTGCGACACCGTCTCTTTCCTGGAGCGAGAGACGCCCGACTTCATCTCTAAAACACGGCGGCCACCGAATTCACTGGATCTTAACACAGTCGACTATTATCATATGGAGTGTGCTGAAGGAGAAGATTTACCGGTTCAGAATAACCAATGTCGACGAGCTCAAAACGCTCCTGCTTGACGAGTGGGCGCGCTTTGACCAGTCGATCGTTGATGCTGCTATCGGCCAGATGCGTCGCCGTCTAAGAGCTTTTGTCCGCATTTGCGGCACATATCGAGCACCAATCCTAACACTTTTAAGTAGATCTGTCATATTAAAAAACTCTGCTAAGTAAACCATATTTTACTTTACTGCGTGCTAATTCAGGCGTCAGATAATTTGTTGCAGGTAATAAAATCTAAGCGTTATATGAAATATTGGTACATTTGTCTTTAACAATGTAGTGCGGTGATATGAGTCAGGTGAGGTGGAAAATTTATATATAGCAAATACTTTTCGCCATTTTGCCGTCTACTTACCAAAAGTTATTGAAATTGGCGAAAATTTGACGAAATTCTGACAGAAACAATTTTGCATAGTTTTTTTAGACACGGTGTATTTGGGAGAGGCAGCATGCAACGCCTGGCAGTAACCAGTACCACAGCATAGGTATATATCACGTTAATGAGAGAGTCACTTCAGTCCTTTGCTATGGCAGCCGTATACGCAAAAGCGGATGTCATGTCATCACTATTCGCATTTGATTCGACCACTATGGTACTATTCAGCTTACACCAAGTACCTATTTAGCCCACCATTCGACCCCCAAGCGAATACGAAACGAATAACTGGGAGCAGCCATGATGTATATATACAAGGGATAAGATGCATGAGGACAGAATAATCCTTTACTGTAAAATGTTAAAGTGCAAGTCAGGAATAATAATTGTTGAACTCGCGACGTTGTTTTGCGGTCTCTGAGAAGTAGGCCTAAGCTTAAAGAGTTTATTCTTTGCATGAGACGTTACATAATTATATACAAGGTGCCTCACCGGGAGTAAAGCGCGCCATTATTGACCTATTATTCTATGCAAGCACTTTAAAAACACTTTAACCCATTAGTGCCCAAAGTGGTAAAACCCAACAAATTAAGTTGTAGTTTCAGTAATCTCAACAACTTGGTGCAGTTACATGGCTGGGAACTTATTTATTGATTCCTGCTACAATATGAGTACTTTCCATACTGTCCGTTATAACGGACGTCGGGCACTAGCCCAGTGCTTAGGTTACCATTGCAGCACCAAGCCTCCTTCTTATTTCATACAACGCTTGGTGAATGTTTTTGATGATTTGCAATATCTATTTACTATATGAGCTAATTATCTCCATTTTTCTAATGCCAAGTGCAGGGCACCAGCTTATTTATGAGCGTTTCATGCATTGTGATAGTACTTGTGGCTCCCAGGATAAAGGTTTCCATCACTTTTCTCAAGCCTTGCAATGGCAGTTTGTGTTTCCTAGTACATTCCAATGATTGTATACCATCGCATTGTATATGAGGCTTACAGTACTGCAGCAGCACGTTGACCTTGGATGGATGGTACGCCAAGTACTTGAGTACTGGATGGTACGCCACGACACTTGTGTACACTTAGATCTACAGCCATTCTATTGACTGAAGTCAAACTATCGCCACCTTGGAAAACTTTGTAAGAGATACCAAACTATGTCAAACAGGTCTATAGACTGATTGGCCGTCACAATTCCATTGCCGGATTCATATCATGTAACATGCATCGCGCCGATCTTACTTATCAACACCGCCCATGCCATTGATTGTAGAGCAGGAACATGGAAGTTTGAAAAACAGGCTATCTTCTGGCTGTGTGACTATGCCTGCACACGACCTTCGGCCACCATCCCAAAAGTTCATGCACTGGAAACTATATATTCATAGGACTACTGGGGTTTATATCCTATACAGGGTAGGCGCATCTTGAACCAAGTGCAAAACAGGGGGAATCAGAAATGAGCCAAAACCTACGTCGGGAGGGGATGGTCGGCCTGGGAGAGGAAGGACAGGGATTGAGTGCGGTCCCCTCGCGGGGAATGGGGAGGGGGGTAGAAACCTCTTACAACACAGCGGTCATGCCAGCATATCATCAGTATAGAGTATTAGTGAGGCGTGATACTAGTTCTTTGCGCCTGACTGCTATGGGTTTCAAGGTAAATTTGACCTGTGCATAACTCTGTACAGGTTCCTCAAGAACATGTACATGCACCGCCGTACCCAAACTCATGTCAGAAGTGCAAAAGTCTACAAGATTCGTATAAAAAATAGTGAGTCAGTCTGAATAAATTGCAGGCTGATGCCTACTTCATACTACGAGTTATGCAATGACGGAGGCAATTGTTGGAACAATGATGCTTGGAGACTTGCTATAGGAAACGTCATCTCTAGGCTAGTGCCCGACGTCCGTTATAACGGACGCTTACATTGCAATCGAAATTTCCTAAGGAAAACTTGCGGTAATTGGGATAATATTCTGTCAGCATACTGACCCATATGGCTACTATAAACAACATTTACACTTTCTCCAAATTCCTCCTCGTTCAATACCAAACAGAAATATAATAACTAGTGGTAGCGAGGATTTTCGACATGCTGCAGTAGACACATTAGCCGTCGTCGTCGTGACCATCCTCATTGCTGAGGATCGGGGATCAGAGTCGACGACGCCATCTTCCTCCATTGCTCTCTGTTCCTCGCAGTTCTCACACAGTCAGCCATCATCATCCCCGTCCATTCCTCTACGTCATCCATCCATCTTCTCCTCGGCCTTCCCTGAGCCCTTTTTCCGTCCAGATAGCCCTGACATATGAATGCCGGCAGCTTGTCTGCTCTTATCATGTGTCCGAAGTAGTTCAGCTTCCTTCCTTTCACCACCTCCAGCAGGCGCCGCTCCGGCTGCAGCTCTTCCAGTATAGATTCGTTTGTTCTGAACTCCTTCCAGCTGACTCTCAGCATCTTTCTATAAGTCGTCATCTCAAACGCTGATATTCTTCTTTTGTCTTCCTTCCTTAGCGTCCAAGTTTCACAGCCGTACAGTGCCACCGGCCACACCAGTGACCCCATAAGCCTTAGCTTCAACCCTGCTCCAATGGTTCTGTCCTTCCACAGCGTAGTCAAAGACCCCATGGTTGTTCGCGCCATCCCCAGTCTGGCTCTTATCTCCCTGCCTCCATCTCCACTCTCCTCCACTATGACGCCTAGGTAACGGAACGACTCCACTTGCTCCAAGATTCCTCCATTACATGTGATCCCTATCCTCTCTCGATTTCTGCTCACCACCATCACTTTTGTTTTCCTACTATTTATTTCCAGCCCATATTTCTTAGATGTTTCATTTACTCTGTCCATTAGTTGTTGGAGCGCTTCTTTTGATGTAGCGACAAGTACGATATCATCCGCGTATCGCAAGTTGTTTATTGTCCGTCCGCTTACCGTTACTCCGATCCAGCTAAGTATGTCCGCAGACTCTCTCATCACCTTCTCTGAGTACCCGTTAAAAGACAGTGGTGATATCAGGCAGCCCTGCCTCACCCCCTTTCCAATCTTGAACCATTCCGTGATTTCCTTGTCTATGCGGACCGCTGCCTGCTGGTTGTCGTACAGGCTTTTAAACACCTTCACTACTTGGCTGTCCACTCCCATATCTTTTAGCACTGTCCATAGTTTCTTATGCTTCACCGAGTCAAAAGCTTTCTTATAGTCTATGAAGGCTATATACAGAGGCGTTTGATGTTCTCTTGCTTTCTCAATGATGATTCGTAAGTTGAAAATCTGGTCTCTTGTGCCCACTCCCTTCCTGAATCCCATCTGTACGTCTGATAGCTCCTCATCCGCCACCTTCTGCATCCTGCCAAGCAGAACTCTGAGCATTATCTTGCTCGCATGGCTGATCAAGGCAATAGTTCTATGCTCCTCACATTTCGTTGTTCCCTTGACTTTCGGAATCGCAACGAAAATTGACTTAATCCAGTCCGCAGGCCATTCCTCCGTTTCCAGTATCTTGTTGCATAGCTTGCAGAAGACCGCTGCAATCTCCTCGCTATCCACCTTCCATAATTCCGCCGGCAGCTCGTCGATTCCAGTTGCCTTCCCCTTTGGCAGCCTCCTGATTGCATCTCTGACTTCATCCACCAGTATCGGCGCTGTCCTTTCTCCGTTTCCCGCTTCACCCCCGGTGTGTTCCCTCTCTTCTCCGTCCTCCTCGCTGTCCCTGTATAGCTCTTCTGTATACTGTCTCCATCTCGTTTTTATGCTCTCCATGTCCTTCTTCATCTGCGATGTTCCTTTGTTTAGGTATCACGTTTTGCCGGAGTTTCTTTATCACATCGAAAGCCATTTTTGTGTTTCCCCTTTTCATTCCATCTTCAATGTCCTCGCATTGCTTCTTCAACCACTCTTTTCTATCGACCCTGATATTTCTTTGTACTTCACTTTTTGCTTCTGCATACGCTCTCCTGCCTTCTTCATTTCTATCCTGCCCCGGTTTCAGATTTCTTCTTGTCTCTATCAACTTCAAGGTTTCCATTGTCATCCATGGCTTGTTCTTTCTTTTCTTTCTCTTCCCCAGCCATCTCTCTGCTGTGTTTTTCGTTTCTTCTTTGATGTCCTCCCACAGTTGATTTGGATGTTTCTCTTCCTCGCAGCCCAGGAGAGTCTCAAATCCGTTGTTCACCTCCACTGTGTAGCCTTCCCTAATGTCATTGTCCTGCAGTTTGTCCAGATCATATACAATTCGGTGTTCTGCTCTCCCATGTTTCCTAAATCTCAGTTTTAGCTCCGCTCCCACCAGGTTGTGGTCCGATCCACAGTCCGCCCCAGGGTAAGCTCTCGAATTCAATACGCATTTCCGAAATCTTTTTGAGAGCATAATGTAATCAATTTGGTTTCTCGTGTGTCCATCCGGCGAGTTCCACGTGTACATCCTTCTCTCATGGTGTTTAAACATGGTGTTTGCAATGACCAGATTATTTTCCAGGCAGAAGTTAACCACTCTCTCTCTCCGTTCTCATTCATATCTCCCAAACCGAAACGTCCTCCCACCTCTCCCTCCAGATTTCTTCCAACTTTGGCATTGTAGTCACCCATTACCACTAAGATATCCTTCTTTTGCGTCCTTTCGATTTCCTGCTCCAGTTGTAGATAGAATCCATCCTTAGTTTCTTCCGCCGCCATAGCCGTCGGTGCATAGATCTGGTACAAGGAGATGTTGACGGGCGCTGCTCTCATCCTGACATAGATGATCCTGTCTGATACTGCACGATATTAGTAGTTGTGAGACTGTCTGTATGAGGCCAGTGACGTCACGTGGCTGGCCTCATACAGACAGTCCCACTGGGTGGCCTCATTAGTATGCGGAGGACAGACAATGGCAAGCTCCGCCCCTAATTAATATTCATGCTGTGACGTCATTTGCTAGAACTTTCTGGACTATTCCAGAAGCTCCATTGTTGTTTGTCCTTCTCTTTGTCCGTCTGCCTGTCTGTGTGCATGTTTGGGTATATACGTGTGTATATACCTAACACACTAAGCAGCCTTTAATGACATACCTAATTAATATTCATGTTGTGACGTCATCTACGAGAACTTTCTCGAAAATTCCAGTAACTGTTTGTATGTCTGCCTGTATGCCTGGCTGTCTTTGTGCATGTTTGTGTCTGTCTGTGTGCATACCTAGATGCTATCACGCTTTGCGTATTTGCATATTGACTATTGGCCTTTGTGTATGTGACTCTCATTATGCGTGTGAGATCGCTATCAAACCAACCGTCCTCGGCTCGCATTAATTTTAAAAAGAACTAAGAATTGACCAGCTTCACTCACATAGTTCATTTTATATGCGCTACATAATCTTTTATTCACTCTTGTCATAATCAATAAATCAATACAAACAGCAGCCTCGTTTCTTAAAATTTATTCAGCGCTGCATCTTAAAAAGAGGAAACATGTACGGATCCCTCCTCGATTATATAGGAACTAGACTGGCAGTGCGACAGACACAACTTTCTACGCAAGGCGCAACTAATAAACGCATTGGAGATATAAGGGTAAAATTTGGAACATATAGAAATTTAGAGTAAGGGTGCGAGCGCATACTCGGCGAATATCTGAGTTTGTACAGAGCATCGGGACAGCGACACCAGAAATCACGCAGCGTGACGGAACACGAGTCTGACAAAGCCGACCTCTGTACCCTCCGGCGTCTGACGGGCGCTGTATACGGTCATTGTGTTAACAATGGACCGATCACGCATGCATTATACAAAGACCAGTCCTTAACAATACTGGATTGCCCTAAGGGTAGAATTTTCTAGAAGAATTCATTGTAGTGGCTTAATACTCTTTACAGGGCATGCCTTTGTGTATGCGACTCTCATTATGTGTGTGAGAGCGCTATCAAACCAACCGTCCACATCTCGCATTAATTTTAAACAGAACTAAGAATTGACCAGCTTCACTCTCATAGTTCATTCTATATGTGCTGCATAATATTTTATTCACACTTGTCATAAGCAATAAATCAATACAATCAGCAGAGGTGTTTCTTAAAATTTATTCAGCGCTGCATCTTAAAAAGAGGAAACATTTACGGATCCCTCCTCGATTATATAGGAACTAGACTGGCAGTGCGACAGACACATCTTTCTACGCA
Source organism: Lumbricus terrestris (assembly GCA_949752735.1). NCBI lineage: Eukaryota > Metazoa > Annelida > Clitellata > Crassiclitellata > Lumbricidae > Lumbricus > Lumbricus terrestris. The sequence goes on from OX457037.1 coordinate 79,528,735, forward strand.
AGGCGCAACTAATAAGCGTATTGGAGATATAAGGGTAAAATTTGGAACATATAGAAATTTAGAGTAAGGGCGCGAGCGCATGCTCGGCGAATATCTGAGTTTGTACAGAGCATCGGGACAGCGACACCAGAAATCACGCAGCGTGACGGAACACGAGTCTGACAAAGCCGACCTCTGTGCCCTCCGGCGCTTCTGACCGACCCTGCATACACCTATTGTGTTAACACGCGTGTCTTATACAAAGGCCACCGGTCCTCTTTAAGCCCTCTGCGCATTTGCTCCACATGTGTATGTCATAATTAAGTGTCAAATCGATGTTCATACATATACATTTTAAATCGCAACGTGCATGCATTTTAAACTATACTTTTTCTTTCCAGTTCATTCTACAAAAAGCGAAAAGCGATATCCTCTCCTAATGCAGATTTGTGACTGACACTATCAGTGTTTCTTATGGTGGAAGAAACCATTGTATTATTCAGCATGGTCACTCGACCGACGCGATACGTTAATGAAGAAAGGTCTATGAATGACTTTATTTGCTGTGATAAGAATCTGTGCCGCGGGCCATCTTCGAGAAAAAGAAATATGCTAGAAGCAGCGAATTAAAAAGTTAGAAAAAAGCCAGATTTTCCACCTAGAAAAAGTCAGGTTTTCCACCTAGAAAAAAAAAAAAACCCAGAAAAACCCAAGATTTTCCACCTAGAAAAAAAAAAAACCCAGATTTTCCACCTAGAAAAAAAACCCAGATTTTCCACCTAGAAAAAAAAAAACCTAGAAAACCCAAAATTTTACATCTATAATTTTCCACTCAGAAAAAAACCACCAAGATTTTCTAAATTTTATCTTTTAATGCGTACAAGGATGAAGTTTGTTACAACGTTGACGCCATCTGTTGTGTGTGTGCATTATTAAATGATCATAGCAGAACTTTGGTATGTTTTCGATCTCTAGCATTCAGATTCACGCATACAAATAACTACAACACTTTTCAAGTTCCAGAAACTTTATTCTTATGCTTTGGAAACGAAATTATAAACTAAATAATCGTTCAATCCAGTATCAAAAGTTAACATGTTCGCTACAGCATTGATATTTCTACCTCTAGCTCTATGCAACGAATATAAAATACAGTAATGTCCACAAAATTTGCTAACTAAGCTTTGCAATTGCCGATCAGTAAAAATCCAGCGTGCACAATGTCTATGTAGAAATGTTCTGAACGGAGCTTCGGGTGGCGCACCCAGCGAGTCAAAGTATTCCCCATAGTCAGAATTCTCTATGTAAATAACGATCCAATGTTTTCCTGGGTTGCCGTACGTATCTGTATTACACACGAGAATGGATGGCCGATTTCTGTTTATCGTTGAAGGTAAGCGATCGCATGGAAACACGCCCAGAAACATGGGATCACACTTTGCATCTGCACGTAGTATCGAATATATCGTGTCACCGTCCATTTCAGTTGGTATAGTCGAAAATCACGTTTCTGGAGCGATCGATTTCCAGAATATTTTCAAATTCTGCGAATGCGATGACGTTTATGGTTCTAGCCAAAGCCTGCCCGAACTTCATATCAACACGAATATTTCCCGGTTTGATGAGGTTAAAGTGACCACCTTCTGCGAGGTCTGGAGTTAAATCGAATGCGTAAAGAGCGTATCCACCGGCAAAGTCCTCTCTCGCTATTTGATTTCCTTCGTCGCGCATCCACTTACCGGTACCAGTAAACAGCGAAGCGTAAGCATTCACAAACTGATTGTTTGCGAAATTCGTTTCCAAAGGTTTGATCGTTTGCTGTTGACCGTCCAAGTATACTTTTAGTTGGGTCAGATTCATATGTTTGAAGTTGAATGGATTCTTCGTATAGACTCCGTTAAACGCGTCGTTGTCCACGCAACCGATAACGATACGGGTAGGAATCTGACCGGAGAAGAGACTCTCCTGTGACGCATCCAAGTTTCCTGCCGGAACCGTGAAAGTCTTGCAAATGGCTCTTCGAATGGGAAACTTCAAATTGCCAACCTCAAGCGCTTTGGCATGCGCTAGAAACACCGACGGACTTAGTTTTACTTTTCTAACGTACAACTTGCATTCCAAGATTTTTACTTTATATGCGGCACCCTGCGTCGCTGACATCAAGCAGAATGGATCCTTGTTTCTTACGAGTCGGATTTTTATATTAATATCGTTTGGGAGAAATCTTTCTTGGAAGAATAGGTCGCTGTGAATACCTCCTATCATATCAACGACGCGTCCTTCGTCGGTCAACGCACTGCGTTTCTTAAAACCGACATTCGCTATATTGTCGTCGTGCGGATTGGCGTCTTCCAAGTGTGTGGCTGTATCCTTGTAAAAGAGAGCAGAGGTAAGTTGCGAAGCTTTGGCTGCATCACCGTAACTAAGTATGGTCTCCATATAGCTACGATACGCATACGTGTTGTTAGAAGAAGTAACGAGCGTGTCATTTAAAGTGATGTCGACTTCCGAAAACAGGCTGTGTAGGAATAGGTTGATAGGTCCAACATGGTCGCCAGCATCAGTCGGATCGTTATTCGCTCTTATTATTGCTGCCCTGACGTATAGCTGTGTATTCGACAAGTCCAAATAATCTTGGCCGGCCCCTGTAATGCTAAATTCGCTCGGCGTACCTTGCGAAATGGTGGCTATTGGATTATACTCTACGTACGACCCGGTTTCGATACTGGTCTGTGTGGGAGGTACGGTAAACAGATCCAATTCGCTCTTTGTACATTCGCAAGATTGTGGATGAACGAACGCCATTTTTCAAACTTTGCCGAAAATATCTTCCTTGGTTCTCTTGTTAATTCTTTTCAACGATCTTTTACGTCTCTTCCTGCCGCCGCCGCTTTGCACATTGTCATCTTTGGAAGATGTAAACGCTTTTATACCTTCTGGAACGCGACGTTTGGCCGAGTCTATCAACTGACCGCCGTCCGCGACGTCGTTGGCAATCTGCAAACCGGTTCTCAAAACCTGTTTGCCAATTGCCTTAGCGTCAGTCTGAATAAGCGGCCAGGCACTTCTAAACAGACCGCCAAGAAAGCTGCCCACGCCATGCCCACGTTGCATGCGCGCACCTTGAAAAACTGGCATGCCATTGCCACTCTGTTGTACATAGTAGTCCTCGTATGCCAAACGACTTGCATCGCAGCAAAATTGTTTTTTCATTGCAAAAGATAAGGTATCTTACGATGTCTAAAGTGTAGTGTCACAATTGCCTTCCCGTATTCGAATGGGATAGGACTTCCAGTGTCGCCCCTTATATCCACCTCGATGGAGTCGAAAGTCTTCTGTTGCAACGGAATGTAAACGGGCTTTTCGTAAGTAGCACGCACGCTATCGCCACTTTTCCCAGACACGTTTACAATTCTGAGCAGTGGTGCCTTCGTATCTCCCACAGGGACTTGTTCCAACACATTGCAATATACGTACAGAGAGCAAAACCCACGATTTACATCGCAAGCATTGTCGCCCACGAAATCAACAATGTAGTCATCCTCATCATCGTAATTGAGAATTGGATTTTGACGTGCATCAACGCCCAGCATTGAACATATGGTTGGTGAAAACTGAATATTTGCACCTTTGTTTATATCACCCTTGAGTCGCTTCGATATAGGATCGTATTTGAACTTTGGGAATGTAGTCAATTCCATTTCATCCACAACAAGACTTATAAATTTGTTTATGGAATCGATAAGTTCTTGTGGTGTTTCATAGTATCCGGTTGGCAGTCGTGTAGTTCTTTGCAGCGATCCTGGTAGTATGTCACCCGTTTCAGAAAACTTGACGTGCATATACGAGATTCTACCTTCATTTCTTTCTAAATTGCTCCAACTATGAGGATACTGTAATTCAACTAGCCCGACTTCCCAGTCACCGGTTAGGGATATTGGATTTTCCAATCTCGTCGTAAAATGTGTTATGGTATTGTTTGGATAAAACAGCATGGAACTATTGCTGGGGAGCGTAAGGTAAAATTGAGCCATATTTTATTGAATGAGATGCGGTTTCTTGCACTGTCTGAAATGAAGTAATACGAACGACTTCCCATACTCGAATGGTATTGCGTTCCCAGTGTCGCCCCTAATATCTATTTCTATCGAATCGAAGCTTTTCTGCTGAAGGGGTACGTAGACTGCATTCTCGTACATGATATGCACATTGTCGCCATTTTTGCCTTCAATGTGAACTATTCGAAGTAATGGGGCTGTCGTATCACCAACAGGTACATGTGACAGAATGTTGCAATAAACGTATATGCTTGAGAATGCTGGATTTATATCTCCAATATACTCAGATTCCCATTCCACATCGGGTACCTCATCCCATACTTTATTAAACTCTTCGTAATGCTCTTTATAATATTCTTCATTCACTTCAGCGTCATATTTACCAAAATTGAGGTTATAAATAGGATTCTGTCTTTCGTCTATGCCCAAAATAAAACATAATGCTGTGGAGAATCTTACTCCCGCTCCTAGATTTATTTCACCTTTGAGTGTTTTCGTTATTGTGTCATATTTAAAATGTGAATATTTATCAAGTTTATGTTCGACCGCAAACTCCTGTATATTCGTATTTACAGCATATACAATATCATGCATATTTTCGTAATACCCAGTAGGTAATTGTATTGTCTTTTGATCGCCTGGCCAATGCAAACCGTCAGAATACTTTTTCGATTCTTGCCAATAAATAAATTCACAATCGTCGGATGTTATATTGTTCCACGTGTGCGGATAATGTATTTCAATCAAGCCAACTTCCCAATCGCCCGATAACGAAATGCCGTTTTCCAATTTTGTTGTAAAGTGTGCCGCAGTATTGCTTGGATAATACTTCATGGAGCTGTTGCTTGGTAGCGCTAGATAAAAGTGAACCATACTCGCATGTAGACTATTACAGAATGCGCATTGTCAGTGCTAGACATCGAATATATCCTGAGTCCAAGAGTTAAATTTGTCGTCGTAACCTTTCCACTTGACATAATATTCGGTCTTTCCACGGCGCTTACGCGTTTTTAAGACCTTTTCGATACCGTACACGTCATCATCTTTCAAAATTCTTTGCAATTCGACTTCGTAGAATTTACCCTTTAGCGTCTCGTCTTTTAAATCAGCTAATTCGTAAGTTACTGGATCGGAAGGTATGCGAGCTATGATCTTAAAAATCTCTTCGGACCAAGAGGGAAGGTAGCCCTTTTTGAATGCGATTCTAGCCTTTGCAATTCTCACTTTATCACCTACTGCATATTTCCACTTTGCTGGACTTTTCTTTTGACCGTACAAACGGCTTCTAATGTTATTTTCGTCTTCCTTTGTCACTTGACTAGGTATCATACCTATACTTCTATGATATGTATTGTTGTACGAATTCATAAGATCTTGCAAAACATCAACATATCGATACGTATTCTTGTACGTAAAGTACTTCCACATTTTCGTTTTAAGCGTGCGATTGAATCTTTCTACTACAGAAGCCTTTATGTCGCTATTTTCAGATGTGTAAAAGCGAATGGAATTCTTACGCAGCATGGATTGAAAGCTTCTATTAAGGAACTCTGTTCCCTTGTCGGTCTGTAAATGAGCGGGCTGTCTATCTACCAAAATGGACGAAAAGGCGGCAGTCAAATCCGCTCCAGACTTTGACTTGAGCGGAACTGCCCAAGCATATTTAGAAAAGACGTCTATACACGTTAAAATATATTTATTTTTATCATTATGTTTCGACAATGCAGAAAGATCGGCCAAGTCAGCTTGCCATAGGTCGTCAATTCCTACTGTAAAAGTCTGTCTACGCCTAAAGTTCAATCTGACAGGTTTATGCAGCGTGTAAGCGTCCTGTTTCGAAAGCCAGTGTTTAACATCCTTAGTTTTAAATTTATCGTTAATATGTCTTTGAAAGGAAGATACGCCGCCGAAGCTAGCCGGTTGTTTAGGATCGAAGTAAGACTCCATCAGTATGGTAACCAACTCGCATCCAGATGATGTTGTTGATGTTGTTCTCCGTGTATACTTTTCGATGCAAATGACTGGCTTTCATCGATCGAACCGTTAATATATTTCCAGCGATCTTGATTGCCGATCAACTCGCGAGGAATATTGGAATCTTTCAAGGCGTCGGCCAGTTGCATCCATCCGGTAGGCGGTGAAGCTGTTGTACGTTTTCTCAGCAGGTCGTTTACCAAGTCCACCACGTGCGTCTTCGGAACCGTCGCGTTCTTCAGCACAAGTTCGCCTTTAGTAGACCACGATACGTCCGGGTTGCTCTTCATGTGAGTTAAAAGTCTAGCAGCCTGCGTTTTCCATTTCTTTGGCACGGTTTCCAAGACTTGTGCTTCTATACTATTGGTTTTGACCGGCTGCGCCTTCTCAGCATCTGTCACTTCATCTTCTTTCTTTTCGAATTTGGTAAGTATAGTAGGTTTATCAATGTTCAAATAGCGACTCAGACTGTTGGAATAGAGTTTGGCTTTATCGTCATCGGCAATATCACGATGCAGAATGTCGTACATCTGCGTATCCAATTTGGACAAAGTCTTGTCCAACATGGTTTCCTTCCATTTTTCAATCTGTCTAGGTTCAACCAAGACCATCTTCTTCGTATGTTCCATGCTACAGTTTATTACTTAGCAAGGTACCCAGAAAGGAAAGCACAGGCGTAAGTAATGCACCTATGAAACCACCAGTCTGTACTATACGTTTCTTAATCTTTACACGAGTTTTCTTGGAAGCCAATTTTCTTAACTTGTGTTTGAAACGACCAAGTCTCTTCTTCTGAGCTTTTTCCAAAGGAACAACTCCTTTTAAAACGTTGAGCGCACACTCACAGAGACAGTAAAGTAGAGAGGTGTTGCAATCTTTCAAAATATGTTTCCTCACTTTGGGTGACGACTCTTTAAGCAATCTCAGTTTCTCAAATTTCTCCTTCAGTGGAGCCGTCATTTTCAACGAATGAACTTTCGTGCGATTACACGACCTTATATTCACTTTCTTACGTATACAAAATGCATCTCGCCAGGGAAAATGTTCGTTCTTAATCTGCAACGTTCATCCGTCTCCGGCTTGAGATCAACCAACAGATATCCGAAAGGTGCCATTGTCGCATCTCCGAACGCCTCTATCATGAAATTCGACTTGCCGGGGAACATCTGCCTTGCCAGGTTTGCTATCTGCGTCGAATCTCTCACGTTTTTGAAAAGAACAAAGTAATGTGCGTTCAAACTGATGGTTCTCGTATGTTTGCTGCTGTAGAATAGATTCTGCGTCAGGTACAGTATCGAAACGTTCCTGTGGTGGCTGATCTTTGTAAATAATTTGGTAACGCGGTCATCAGTCTCGCTCATAAGATCGTCCAATATCAGAAGCGTTTTCTGCTTACCATCGAAAATATTCAAGTCGGGTAATCCTTCGTGAAATTGTATTTGCGTATATTTGTCGAAAATTTCTTGGTATATTCCGTAACACCAGATAATTTTTTCTATCTGAGGTTTGACCATATAATGTAAATGATCTATAAATCGTAGCGTGAATTGTGTTTTTCCACATCCAGAAGGTCCACTAACTATAGCCGAGAACGGATGTTGCCAAGTTGGATCCATAACGAAAAGTGAGTTCTTGAAATGTTGTAAGAAACTTTTATACAATATATATTCTGACAAAGCCCAATATGCGTTCTTTGCATTGAGGACATTCTGTAGCTTCGTCTGTACATGGGTCGCACATATTTACGTGTCTGCATGGAAGTAGCAGTGTTTCCACTTGCTTATTTTTACATACCGCGCAAGTAGCTGCTTTTTTGAGTTTTTCATTCTCCGCTTTCAATCTCATGAGGCGATATTTCGTAGCTTTCTCATCCTCCGTTCGCTCATCGATTCCACAAATGTCGCATTCGCACTTGTAGTTGCCAAACACATCCATTTCACATTCAACATTTGACGGACACATATTTGCATAAACCGTGTATCACTCACAAAGATTGCATAACAAATAATTCTTAAAGATACAAGTATCATCTTTTAAATAAAGTAATTACATTAAGTGGCGCCATCTGACAAGCATCCTCCTTGCACGCATTTAATTATTAAATTAAAGCATTGACTATAGTACATTCGCTGCATTAAAAGATAAAAGTGAAAATTTAGTGCTTTGTCTAAGTGAAAAATCTTGGAGTTTTCTGTTTGTTTTTTTTTATTTTGAAATTCGTCTGCGCTGGCGCGCCGTAGAGATTCTTATCATGCATAATAAAGCCATTACCCTAGGGCGTATCATTAACGACTTCTTAATCACCTAGATATGCACACAGACAGCCAAACAGACATGCAAACGGACAAAGAGGCGGACAAAGGAACAATAGACCTTCTGGAATGGTCCAGAAAGTTCTAGCAAATGACGTCACAGCATGAATATTAATTAGGGGCGGAGCTTGCCATTGTCTGTCCTCCGCATACTAATGAGGCCACCCAGTGGGACTGTCTGTATGAGGCCAGCCACGTGACGTCACTGGCCTCATACAGACAGTCTCACAACTACTGATATTCCATCAGGCTGTTTTTGACCTTCTTAGAGAGTATGATGGCCACCCCTCTCTCATGGCTGTCGGCACCCGAGTATATCACCAGCTCCTCAGTTTCACTGGTGAAACATCCGCTTCCCGTCCATCTGGCCTCTGCAACACCCATTATCTCAACCCTTCCTCTTCTCATTTCTCCAATGACATTTGCCAATTTCCCGGCTTGGTACAATGTCTGCACGTTCCATGTCGCCACTCTAACGTTGTTACGCAGGTTCACTCGGCTCCGTAGATTCCGACATACATCCGTCTCAGACCCTCCATTTGCTGGCTTTAGGCCGGAGTAGACACATTAGCAATAGATTCCACTATTGTGATTGTCGGATTATGTGGATTGGAAATATTTTATTGCTTGTGCTAAAGACACATTAGCACAAGCAATAAAATATTTCCAATCCACATAATCCGACAATCACAATGGTGGAATCTATAGCCTATTGACCCACCAATTTGAAAAAAATAGTGATGACCATATTATGCAGTTTCCTCTTATTTTGGCAACGGGTTTTCTAAGCGTCCGTTATAACGGACGCTGGGCACTAATGGGTTAAAAGGTACAGTACTTTATTTAACTTCGAGGTTATTTAGGACTGCCTCTCTATGCTTCCTGGTGTCTCGTTCTTCTGTGTCATAAAATGCATATTGCTTTAGGTAAACCTGAGAGGCGATCACGGAAAATTTCACAAGGATGGAGTAATGACAATCCAACTCTTGAAGCATATGCTCTAGATCAGGGGTCTCAAACTCAAGTCAGCATGTGGGCCGCATTTGGAAATTTGTAATGACTCGCGGGCCGCAACATAAAAATATTCTCGTGCACGTGAAACTATATTATGATTAGTTATGTGTCATTGCAGCATACAATACTGTAATGATGATATGACCCTGTAAAATTCACATAATATTTTATTTTAAGTGCAACTATAATGGTACTACAAACAAAATTGAAAAAAACATTCTATCCCAATTATGGAAAAATGTCTGGGCGCTATAATTGAACAAATTATGCTGTAATCAAAATTTAAAGTGACTCTAATTTTTTAAGTATCCCAAGCAATGTTCAGAGTAATTCAACTCGAATTTGGTTAGGCCAAGAGTGTTCTTAAATGTTCTAAATGTTCTAAGTCCTCTAAACCAAAGTCACCAAAATTATAGGAATAAACATAGGCCTACCTGTTAGTGTCATTGTTCAAAACCAAGCAAATGGAAGTTAATTTGCGATAATAAACACGCGCAGAAGTGACATTTTTCAACTTCTCGTCATCTGGGGAGATACAATTATTACGGAGATACTCTATTTTGCGACACTGGCATAAAACTTCGCTGTACATATTTCTGCTTCGGCGTTGCATCGCACTGAAGGTCCACTAATTCCATATGCATATTATTATGCCTATACCTGCTGTTGGGGACTCAATGTCCACAGCAAAAGGAGTAGAAAGCAGTTTAAACATTGGCTCAAATCGTAAAGGAACTGCAAAATTCTTTTAAACCGATTTCTATTTTTTAAATCAAAAACCAGGAGGCTGTTCGCGGGCCGCATTAATCGGGTTCGCGGGCCGCATGCGGCCCGCGGGCCGCGTGTTTGAGACCCCCTGCTCTAGATCTTTTGAATTTTATGGCGTTGTTTTGGTAATGGCCAAAATAATTAATCAACTAAATTGTAAACAAGGTCGTAATTTGGCTATGATTTGTTTAATTAGACCTATATATTAGCAGAGTCTTCGCCATAATTATCGTCTGAAAATTGGACCCCGCGTGTGCCATAAATGAATAAAATCAATGTTGTTGAGACTATTTTTATTCAAAAGAGAGCCTTGCCTTTTATTTGCTTTCTTTATTGGATCTCTTCATTTAGGCCTATTGTCCCACTTTGCGACAGTCAAGTAGGCCTAAGCCCTTCTAAATCATCAACTGGGCATAGGCCTACTTTGAATCTAACATCCGGCGCCGTCACAAAACGGCGCAGACAAAACGGCGCAGACAGAACGGCGCAATTCAAAGTACCACGACAAAACGGCGCAGACAGAACGGCGCAATTCAAAGTACCACGACAAAACGGCGCAGACAATACGGCGCAGTAAAAAAAAAATATGATATCCGTCTAGTGATTGTTTGCTTATTCAAGAGCAAGCTCAATATGAATCATGGTGTAAGAAGGGATGGTGTGCACACTTCCTATACTGGCCATACATTGTTTTTGGCATTTCAGCAAGTGGCGCTGCTGTCCCCAGTTGATGGCTGGCAGCATATACAATATAGAGCAAGAAGTATAAGAAACGTTCGAAACATGGAACATATGGACAAGGAGAGGCAGGAACATAGCAGGGAGTATCACTTGGAACATATAAGAGGCGACGAGGATCAGGTAACATTGCAGGGAACATGGAACATCACACGGAACACCAGGGAACATAGGCCTAAGCGAATATACAACAAAGAGCGTAGAACAAAAAGAACATGAAGCATCACAGAGAACATTGTTCAGAGAATATAGGACGAGGAAGACTGAACATGCATGCATTACGGAACACGCCACAAGGACTGTAGAACGTAAGGAACATGGAACATCAGAAGAAAAATCGTGGAGAACGGAAAGTGCAACAAGGATTTGGAACACAAGAAACATGGCAGGTGACATTACGAACATGGAACTTCAGGGAAAATCAGAATCAGTGAAGAACAAGGAATGCGGAACACAAAGAACAGGGAACATCACGGCACATAAGGAACATGAAAAATCACAAGGAACACCAGAGACATCAGAAAACAAAAGACGCGGAACAAGCAACAAGGGCCGTGGAACATAAGCAATATGCAACAAGGACCATGGAACATAAGGAACTTGGAACATCACGGGAAAATGAGAAACATTTAAGAACACGGAATGTGGTACAAGGAATGTGGAACACAAGGAACAAGGAATATCAGGAAACGTAAGAAACATGGATCATCACTGGAAAACAGAACACGGAATGGGGAACACGCAACGAGGCTCGTGGAACTCAAGGAGCAAGGAACATAAGATGGAACACAAGAAACATTAAGAAACATGGAACCCGAAATATGCGACATGGAATGAGGAACACAAGGAACATTAGGGAACATAAGAAACAAGGAACATCGCGGGAACTTCAGAGGCATTTAAGAAATACGGAACATGGAACACCAGAGGGAACATCTGCATCAGAAACATTAAGGAACAAGGAAAGGGAAACACGCAACAAGGACCATGAAACATAAGGAACACATGAATCATCAGGATATACATCAGAAATCTTAAGGAACATGGAACGCGGAATATGTAACAAGGACTGTGGGACATAAGAAATAGGGAACACCAGGGAACACAAGGAACATGGAACATCAATTAACAGGGAACAGAAGGCACATCACAGAGAACAAGGGAACAAGGAACATCTATAGGAACATCAGGGTCAGAGACTCAGAGGACATATATAACATGAAATCACAGGGAGCACATAACATCACATGGAACAGAGAACACGGAACACAGGAGAAATGGAAACAAAGATCAAAGGAAACAGAACATAGCAAAGATAATTTGTGTCGCCCTCCTCCTTCGTCCAGACATGAGACTGGCATTAAGGAACGGACGTGCAGTGAAGGAGTATAAGTATATGTATGCCATACAATATCATGATTTCCATTAGGCTTATGGGCGATGTCCGTCAAATGAGAACGCCATCGCCATCTAGCGTCTTTAGCCAAAAATTTCAGCCAAGTGCACACACCACCCCTTCTTACACCAAGCTATGAATTGAAGATTATGAGATAGGTCTATCGTTCCGGAAATCCGGTGTCGTGCGAGATACTATCCGGGCAACAGAAACTATCCGGCCACGCCCCCTTTGTTGTCGGATACAATCTCGCACGTATACGTGCGAAATTGTATCCGTTGACAAATAGGCCTACTATCCGGGTTGCTTTTCGATGTTTATTGGGAATAATTCGCTTCATAAAGCATATAACTCGGTATGCAAAGAGTTATTGTATTATATGCACTTAAGTGATATTGTGGTCTAGTGACATTGCGAGTGTGCAAGTAAATTTGGACAAAACGTGATTCTTATTAACGAAGCGGTGTTAAGTCAGTAGGAATTTTTCTATTTTTAGAATGGAAAATCCGTGTTTTAAATTGGATCGCTTATTAAGGAACTTCATAAAAGAAACTAGGGTGTCTAACGATACAAATTTTACAATTTTAAAATGTTTTCAAATACATATGTCTAACTCCGTCACTGACTGCACTCTGCAAATGCCAGTCCCATGCCTCAGTAAAGAAGGAGGGCGTCGCTTTAGTGAGTTTCGTTACCACACAGTGACGCTAAACTGTAAATATAATTATAATATTACATATCTGCAGATTCTGTGAATCGAAACAGTTGCAACTAAGTAGGCCTAATCACCTTGATCATCCATCATCAAAACAACTTAACCTCTCGATCGGTTTTTGTCCATCAACCCTTTAAGCTAACTCTGGCAGTTATTTAAGTCTGTTTACCACGTTGTAGTTGCTCTACTATTCATCCGCAGCAGTGTTGTCACTGAGGTTTCAGAAATAAACCCAGATTTCCTTCAAAAAACCCAAGAAAAACCCAGACTATTCATATCAGCTATTTTAGACCTCTTTTGTTCAAATTAAGTTGGTTTTTCGCTTGTTCGTATGAGGGTAAACAAAATGTACGTCAAAAGAGTCGAATAAAGTGCCATTACAACTTTAGAAGTATCAATTGTTAGAGTTGTCAGAGACTCGGCATCCATACTGACAATAAGCTTAATTGATATATTTGTGTGCGCATGCGCAGCGGGTCGAGCCTACCAGAATTGTAAACCCATAACACCCGTGGCTTAAGTTTACGAAGTCTTAAAGTTGTCCAATGTTTCCAGTCAAATTTTCTTAATGCATCAACAATCCAACGTTTTAGCCACAGGTCTAGGACATTAGTACTCGGCAACAACCAGGACACTACACTATTATGCCACTCGAGGATTGATATGACCTACAGTGTATATATATATATATACATATATACATGTATATGCACGTTATAGATGTCAAAAGGGCTTAACAAGGAGACAGGAGTGACCTGATCGACCTATTTTGAGATGGTATAACCTGTAATTTATGGTTTATTTCTGTGCAGAGCTATTCTTCAGGTTATAAATTATCATTATTTGTGAATTGACAACGGGGGGGGGGCGTAGCTCAGTGGAGAGAGCGCTGGCCGTTAAACTGAGAGCCATCCGCGCGACCCGGGTTCAAGCCTCGCTCAGGGCATTAATTTATTAAAGTTTATGTTAGCTGCCATTGGCGCTTTGCTGTTGTGTTGTTTGACTCGGGATCTGCTAAAAATAAAGATAGCCCCTCCCACTTCTGGCTTGGCCGACCAGAAGTGATCCAGTACTTAGGCTATTAGTTAAGTTACCGAACCCACTGCTGTGAAGCCGAACTGAGTGTCGTGCTATAGTGGGCCGTATTTAGTATAACCTGTACCAGGCTGTAATCATTCTGCGGTGTGTCAGCTTGAATCATTAAAAGGAATATTATTATAACGTGAGATGAGATTTTGATTGTGGAGTTAAAATTAAAATTAGTGGAAAAAGTATGTAGGCCTATCACAGCCATTTTACATTGAATTTAACAGAATATTCGTGTGTAGTAAATACAAAATATCAACTCACCAAAATAAACCCAGATTTTGCCCCCCCCCCCCAAAAAACAGAAACCCAGACGATGGCGAAAAAACCCAGATCTAGTGGGAAAAATCCAGTTGTGGCATCACTGATCCGTAGGCTTAAAACCATGGATCACAGGTTACATAGGCCTAATCTTCAGAAGTTTCGACAAAATTTTCGGAGACATTGCAACGCAATAAGATTACAATAATGTCTCGTTCTTGATAAATAAATAGACTAAAGATAGATGGATTTGCAATTATGTAATATTATTTATAAAGAACCCGCATTTTGTTTTCTGCAAGCAACTACAAGCAGCCCGGATCATATTTGTCAACGAAAACGAGGCTGAGTCGTCTAGCGTTGCTCTCTGACGTCATATGTCACGTGAACCAATGACATACGTTTTCGGATAGTTTTTGTTGCCGGATAGGCCTAGTATCTCGCATGACACCGGCAAAGAGGCAAATCCAAGTCAGAATACTTTTGCTAAAATATATTGGGATTGATACAATCTATAATATTCGTTTATTCAAATTCAATCTGACACACCGCAGAACGATTACAGGTACAAGTTATACGAAATACGGCCAGCTTCGCACGACACGCAGGTCGGCTACAACAGGTTCGGTAACTTAACACTAATGGCCTAAGTGTTGGAACGCTCCTGATCGGCCAAGCCAGGAGTGGGAGGAGCTAACTTATTTTTCAACAGACTCGAGTCAAACAACACAACAGAAAGCGCCACTGGCAGCTAACAGAAAATTCAAATAAATTTTTGCCCTGAGCGAGGCTTGAACCCGGGTCGCGACAATGACTCTCAGTTTATCGGCCAACGCTCTCTCCACTGAGCTACGGACCCCCCCCCAAATCATCTTTCCTTATATAGAAGCTGAATTATTGA
The DNA here is from genome assembly GCA_949752735.1 of Lumbricus terrestris. Taxonomy (NCBI): domain Eukaryota; kingdom Metazoa; phylum Annelida; class Clitellata; order Crassiclitellata; family Lumbricidae; genus Lumbricus; species Lumbricus terrestris. The sequence continues at coordinate 79,543,937 of OX457037.1, forward strand.
TGAAAAAATTCTCGCTTAATTTGGAGCTGGATTGATGAAAATTTTCTTGCTTAAATGGAAGCTAGATTGATGGAAAATAATACCTATTTTAAATGGAAGTAGGATTGATAGTATATATAATATATAATATATATATATGAGGTTGGAGAGGGTCCACCGTGCTGCCACGCGACTTATTGGGGGTTCACCAAGTGCGATCGTGTATCCCAATATATACGTGAGGTCTTGCACTGGGTTCCTTTCCCGCAGCGCATCTCATTTAGGATTGCATCTTTGGTGCTTATCAGGCTGGGCACCCTCCTATCTGTATGAGCTTTGCCTCCCTCTTTCTAGTTGCATAGGCCGCCGCGCACTGCGCTCTGCTGTCGATGGTGACTTAATGGTTCCTTTCACTCGCTCTGCAACAATGCAGAGACGTTCATTCTCTATGGTTGATCCAACAACCTGGAATGGACTTCCCTTGACTATGCGACACCACCCAAGCTCTTCTCGATTTCACAAACTGTTGAAGGCTGTGTTTTTTTCGCTTAATCTCGGCCGGGAACGCCTCTGAGTAGGTATCTTGAAGGGGCGCTATATAAATTGCGATTGATTGATTGATATATTAGTAAATATTTTCGCTGCTTCTACTATTAAACTAACAACAATTTTTTTAAAGTTCAGTTTTGCGCCGTTTTGTTGCCCCGCCGTTTTGTCCTGCGCCGTTTTGTCGGCGCAGCTTAACATCCATGTGGTCAGTTAAAGTTTTTTTTTTTATCTTTGATTCACAATATCGGTAGTCAAGTTGTTAGGACACAATTTAGTGGGCGCGTTGGTGTACTGGATATGTTAGTTACCTTGCAGCCGGTGTGATGAAGGTTCGAATTCACCTCAAGCCGTCGCGCAGTCGGGAGCGCCTCTGAGCAGAGAGATTGTAGAGGTGCTTTAGAAATGGAGACATAAATGACTAAAATAGCTTAGGCCTCTGCTATTGTAGAACTCTCGCAGCCGCTCATAGGCTAGGCAACGTAGCCATCATAAACATAATTATGATACTTTCATGATATTACGATGTTTAGCCTATGAGTAGGCGACGGCAAATATTTCGGTATTTTGCCTTTTCGTTCAACCCAAAGGTCTGCTTCCGTGGTGAATACTCTGTCGCCATCCATTTGCATGTTCCTTCCACTTTCAGTGGATTCCGCATCCTTAAGAGTTGCCTCCGCTTTTTTTAAAGACATTATTACAACCCCATCCACACGCACTCTCATGCCATCTCCAGCCTCCTATATTTGTCAGTGAATCACAGTTTTACCTCGCATTTGAATCCTCTCCTCCATCGTCAAAATTTACCTCCGCCTTTCCGTCACCAAATTTATTAAAATTTTCAAATCATAGCCTATCACATTGCATGTAAATCTATGCATAGGTCTTATGTCCTCTGGAAATACCACCTACACCTGCGCAATACATAATTACATATAGATAGCCTACCATATCCTTTCTACTTACCCAAGTCTCACCTCTTGCAGTCTTGTCGTGGTATCTCTCCACGGGTCTCTCAATAAAAGTTTAATATACCACAGCTCTTTCACAAATCTTGTCCAGATTCCTGCTCTTTATGTGCCTCGCTAGTTCGCCATATCAATTATGAACATCATCCAATAGGCCCATACAGCATCTTTAATAAGCAGTCCTCGAGAACTCCAACGCAGGGCTTTTTTAACGTGCAGTTCTACACAAAATGTGCAGTTCTAAATGGATTCGTGCAGTTGTAGAAGCACTTCCATCACGTTCTGTGTAGTTAAAACTAGTAAAAATAGACCATTTTACTCAGATTGGGAGTAATTTACCATGGAGGACGAGAAAGGAGAGAAGAGGATGTGCAGTTCTAAAAATTCCTTAAAAACAGCCCTGCTCCAACGGAGTATTAGGCTACTTCAGGACAGTTTGTGTCTAAGTGATTTTAAAAAAGAGCATGGGCGCCCGCAGAAATTTTTACAGGAGGGGGCAAAGTACGACGGTCAAGGTTAATTTTTTTAACAAAAGGCTGAAACATCCAAAACAGGAAAGTAACTACATGCATGGGTAGGAATTCTCTTGAGCAGGTGAGACGAGTTTTGGATGGAAATCCTGAGGAGTGATAAAATATGAGTCTCTTTTGAAAGTTTGTTTGCGTTTGAACTCCGTAGATTTCGTACTCGCAGTAAAAAGGACATAAACTATGGTTATTGCACCATTGATTTTATATAGGGCTATACAATACATAACACCGGCGAATAATCGACGCAATTTCAAGTTGTTTTAGTGAAATTTCAAATTTTTACATTAAGCTTAGTGTAATTTATTGATAATTAATTTTGTGCAGTTGTAAAAGGTTACCTTACACCGAGACTCCAGTAAAGTAGGCCATAATCAATACTATTTCCATGGGCAGCGGCGAGAGTGGTAAAACCCAGTGGGCATGGCTACAGTTTTTGGCAAGAGCTTGAATAGTACAAGGCAGAAAATTAAAAGCATGTTTATTTTTGCAAAAGTTACTAAACATAGATTTCTTAGTTCTACATGTTAATAAATCAGGCATACACTCGATAGCTTATAATAGGGTCTATGCTAATCAGCAATTAAGAAATGCGTAGACAGCGTAGTTCCCCTAGTATAAAAACAATAAATTTAGTGTCCACTTGATTCAAAAGGAGGATCAAATTAAGACTCAACATCCTACTCAGCTATCACTTCAAGTCCAAAAAGAGTAAACTAATGAAAAACCTAGGCTATTACTGAATAAATCGCTTGTATGCTACATGTAGCTCCAACATCAAGAGATGTTCTCCAAGCTTTTCAGCAATTTTTATCGTGTTTATCTTAGAGCACTGAAAATTGAAGACTCTTTCTATTCAATAGGAGTGCTGGTCTGCTTAGGCAAGATTTGCATGAAATCATGACGCCATAAAATAAGTCGATGAACCATAAGTAGGGGAGAACAGGCACCCTTGATCCCGATGCACCCTTGATCCTTTGTCGTTTTCTCTGGAATTACTTACTTACTTGACTGTGGCAGGGCACCAGACTATGTATAATAATGATCATTTGCATGTGGCTACGTTTTGGGCTATCATTATTTCTTTGTTTACCTTCTATAGCTGTCACATGATTTCATAGCCGAAAATTGTAGTTTTTCGTTCATCTAACGAACCTCATAAAATGGAACTTACTTCAAATCTCGTCATCTGCGTTACATATATTGGGACAGAAAATAGTATTCTTACCATAGCCTACAGATATATTTTAGCGATATATTTGAAGCGATGATAAAGTTTTATATTTTTTTGTGGAAAGACTATGGTGATGCACCCTTGATCCTAGCATGCATGTGCACCCATGATCCCCAGGTTAATGGTGCGCACGTGACGAATTATGAATACAAAGATAGCCTAACCTGATTAATCATTGCGCACACCATAAGCTTCATTTCTCGAAAATAAATCATTATGTCGCATATGAATTTGTTATAAACAATTTGCAATTTATTGTAGGCAGTGTTCAGATAATATTGACGGGTCAATCTTTCCTAAGCTCTGTGGAGGACCATGATCTACAACATAGCCATATGATCACAGTTGACTGCAAACAGTAATTTTAATCTGTCTGCCTATGAGCTTGTTGACTTAATGAAGCAATATTTTTCAATTATAGGAAATTTTAAAATAAAACATTACGAAGAGTCCGGATCATTAAAGATTCTAAACAACCACGTTTTTGGCACCCTACGGGTGATTTTTTCCTGATGGAGCTAAAGAATAGAGACTCATATCATATTTTACATTATAAGGCCCCTGCATGTATTTACGCCTTTCTGTTCAATGCAAAACTGCATAAAGTTTGACAAAATTGCTATTTTAGCAAATTAACCTAGATCAGGGTTTTATTCACATTGCCATGTAGGCCTATAGGCCAATTTTAAGTTTGCCTAATTCATTAAAAAATTGTATAAAGTTTAACCCAAAAGCTCGAGTTAATGCAAGATTTGTGTTTTGATTGTCAATTCTACCCTCACTTTTGTTATTTTCATTAAAATAGCCTGTTTTATAGTATGTTTCAACATAGCAGATCAAGGGTTCCTACATAGGATCAAGGGTGCCAATATAGGGGATCAAGGGTGCCAACCTGTTGGCACCCTTGATCTCTTTTGGGTACCTCGACTAAATCTGTAATATCTTTTGTCAATGAAATTTATTTAGAGGATTAAATATCTTGGATGATGCGCAACATAATTCTCTATCAAATGATACCTTAAAATATTTACTAAAGCTTATATATTCACTTAAATTCAGAAAAATCTAAAAAGAGGATCAAGGGTGCCTGTTCTCCCCTAGGCCTAAGACAAGTATTCACAAATTCAGGAATTTAATGTAGAGTTGTTCTTCACATTGTTTCGTGTAACGGCAACAATCTGGCAAAAGAGCAGAAGAACAGATTACATACTTGCCTATTAACTTAACACAACCTTGTAACCTGTCTGACAATGGGCTGCACGGGCAATGCATGAGTAAGTTGTCCAACTCGTCATCAGTCTGTCAGGTTTTATATGCACTTGGAAACTGTCATCTCCTAATCTCAGCTTTGTTGTTTATTAGTAAAGATTTAGTTAAGCTTTAGTTAAGACACGTATCCATATATTATTTATACTGTATAATAATTATTATTTACTATACTATAGCGTCTGTTCTCTCCCCATCTATTCATACCCCACCATCTTGCTTAAATTAATCATGGTATATTATAGGCCCCCTACTAAGCGGGACTTGTCCCTTCTGGAGGGCTTGTTGCTCCCTTCTCTATCTAATAAAGTTCTCAACCGAATACATTACTATGTTAAATATCAATTGTCTTGCATTATTTTCTGTTTGTTTTGCTTTATTGTGGGATCAATAAATGATTTTTGATTTGATTTGATTGATTTGATTTGATTTCCCTTGAATCGCCCATGTTTCGCTTTGAAGCTTGATCTGTTCACTTATTCTTTTCACATTTTCTAATAATATTCTATCGACCGCATTTTCCCGTTTGGTGGTTTCCTAAAAGTTTCTTGGTGTGCATTCTCAATGAGTTTCCTCAACGTTACGCTTCGAAATTATTACTAGAACAATGTCCCATCAGGAAGAATAATTAGACCTAGTAGGTTGCCTCTAATTATAATTTGCATAAAAGAATGTGTTTTGACAGCGGCAGCAAACCAGAGCACATTAATTTTATGTGGGCGCAATTTACCCACACGCATAAAATTTAATTACAATATGCAATTATGCATTCTGTAGATTCCTGATCGATTGTCTTCATTGGCTCAAACATAAGCGAGAGCTGCAGGAAGTACCAAGTTTATTTTCAGTTATTTCATGTACATACATGTAGTAAAATGAAAGCATGCATAGAAAGTCATGTGCATGAATATTCAAACACTTGAGCATGTGTACTGAATGTAAATATTGCTGTCATGTTCTTCAACCGGTTGCTTTTTCAAGCACCCTCGAACTCGTCTGGTGTTCGGTGGTCTGAGCAAGAAAGTTATTAGGCCCTATAGGGCCTATAGCTACTTGCATATCAACGCAATGTACAATGTAGGCCTAACATTAACAGTACTGAGCGGAGTCAAATTCAACGCAGCGGAATGCTGTTCCAATAAATAAAATCGCGACATGAGAAGGAAGAGGGCTTTCCGTGTTAGGCCTATGTAAAAGAAATCCTGTACTTGAATATCTAATCAATCAGGGAGCGCTGCGACTGATTAAGAGCATTGTTTTCAATAAAAGCTCCTCGATATGCTGATCTTTTATGAGGTTTCGACAAGACCCATGCCGGTGTCATGCGAGATACTATCCGGCAACAGAAACTATCCGAAAACGTATGTCATTGGTTCACGTGACATATGACGTCAGAGAGCAACGCTAGACGACTCAGCCTCGTTTTCGTTGACAAATATGATCCGGGCTGCTTGTAGTTGCTTGCGGAAAACAAAATGCGGGTTCTTTATAAATAATATTACATAATTACAAATCCATCTATCTTTAGTCTATTTATTTATCAAGAACGAGACATTATTGTAATCTTATTGCGTTGCAATGTCTCCGAAAATGTTGTCGAAACTGCTGAAGATTAGGCCTATGTAACTAACCTGTGATCCATGGTTTTAAGCCTACGGATCAGTGATGCCACAGCTGGGTTTTTTCCACTAGATCTGGGTTTTTCGACATCGTCTGGGTTTCTGTTTTTTTTGGGCAAAATCTGGGTTTATTTTGGTGAGTTGATATTTTGTATCTACTACACTCGATTCGAGGGTTAGTCGCTTCATGGACACGCCTTCGCCACTTTTTCCTGTCCTCCGTCTCCTTCAGTATCCTCTCGAGTGGTAGTTCCATCCACGTGATGATATTGACGATCCATTCCATCCTCGGTCTTCCCCTTGCCCTTGCTCTCGAAATTGTACCCTGTATTATTTCCTTTTCCATGCAGCCCCCTGTTTCCTCATCAAATGACCGAAGTAAATGAGCTTTCTTTTTATCATGCTCAATAAGGTTCTTTCTGTTCCCGTTTTCTCCAATACCCATTCGTTTGTTCTTTTCTCTGTCCATTGCACTCTCAAGATCTTTCTTAGGCATTTCATTTCAAAAGCATTTATTCTGTCTTCTTCTCTCTTTCTGATCGTCCAACTTTCACACCCATATGTCGCCACTGGCCATACCAAAGCCTTCATGAGTCTGATCTTGGTAATCATTTTTATATTATGACTTTTCCATAGCGTCTTCAGCGCTGTCCCTGTGTTGAGTCCTCTTGCTAATTTCTCTCTTATTTCTGGGCTTTTGTCCAGGGGGAGCTAATGTCCGAGGGGGCTAATGTCCGAGGGGGCTTTTGTCCGGGGGGCTAATGTCCTACACCCGTTATGTGTTTACAATTCTAGTAGGCTCGACCCGCTGCGCATACGCACACGAATATATCGATTAAGCTTTTTGTTAGTATCATAGTATGGATGCCGAGTCTCTGACAACTCTAACAATTGATATTTCTAAAGTTATAATGGCACCTTATTCGACTCTTTTGACGTACATTTTGTTTACCCTCATACGAACAAGCGAAAAACAACTTAATTTGAACAAAAGCGGTCTAAAATAGCTTATATGAATAGTCTGGGTTTTTCTGAGTTTTTTTGGAAGGAAATCTGGGTTTATTTCTGAAACCTCAATGACAACACTGCTACGGATGAATAGTAGAGCAACCACAACGTGGTAAACAGAATTAAATAACTGCCATAGTTAGCTTAAGGGTTGATGGACAAGAACCGATCGAGAGGTTAAGTTGTTTTGATGATGGATGATCAAGGTGATTACTTAGTTGCAACTGTTTCGATTCACAGAATCTGCATATATGTAATATTATAATTAGCCTATAGGCCTACGGTAATATTTGCAGTTTGGCGTCACTGTGTGGTAACGAAACTCACTAAAGCGACGCCCTCCTTCTTTACTCAGGTATGGGACTGGCATTTGCATAGTGCAGTCAGTGACAAATTGGCGGCCAGAATCTTTAATGGCTATAAGTGAATTTATATGTACAATGGAAACATGATCTCAGGGTCTAAATCAGCATTTTCGAGGCCAAGGAATGCGATGGAACCAATTTCACTTATATTGGCACTGCAAGGAAACCACAATTGGAGTAAAATGGCGGCCAGATTGTTGAATTGGCTATCGGTAAAGTTCTGTATCTAATGAATATATGATTTAATAATTTCTTGGTCAAAATTAATAATTTCACGAAAGCCACATTCTATATGTAGCCTAGCAATGAGCCTATTATGCAATGAAACTATCATATCTAGTCGAAATTTTTAGTAGCCTATGATTACACTGCAGTTTAACTATTGCTGGCATTATATATTAGGGTGTCCCACGATTGCACAGGAAAAATATTTTTCTTGAAACTTGAAATGCAGTCCCTCCAAAAAGTTTCCTTATGGTCCTATGATAGTACCTGCCAAATTTCTGGACATTTTGAAAATATTTAGAGGCCGCTCAAAGCTCACATATAATATGTGTAAGTTGTCACAAATTATACGTGCGACATATAGGCCTATGAGTTTGAAATTTTCGGAGGTCCACACTTTGATCCCACTAGCGTGCTTATGTATTGCTTAATAACCTTATATTGCTCTGAAATACTAAAATCTACAAATATGCAACCTTATTGTATTTGCGAATGAGGTTTTTCAAGCATAAGGACGACAGTTAAGCTCTCGAGCAAACGAATGATGTAAATGTCGTGCACTAGGATTGCAGGTCGCTACCTCCACATGGCAATCATCACTGGAGTAGAAATGAATAAGGTTAACAGATTGTCAGTCTGATTTTTCTCTAGTTGGTGGAAGTAGCCTACAAACATGTTGGTGTGCTAAAGTTGACCTCTGGACCAGGACAGGAATCAACGGTTGCAGTTTGAACCTTTTGAAGTCGTGAAAGTGTGATGCATTAGGCCTAATTATTGGCAAATGCTTTGAGACAACGGCTTTCAATAACTGCATATTAAATAGAGTTTGCAATGCCTTGCACCCTTCTACATCAGCCATCAGTCGTAACATCTTGTTAACATCACAGAAATCTTTTAAGTCCAGTTGCCTGGTGCATTCTTTGTGTCCTTGGTAAAAATTTGTCCATCAATGGTCTGTAATTAAGCTCTGCAAGCCATTTAAAGATGAATGCTCCAATCTGGTTCACCATCAACCAAACCCTCGACCAATGCTACTGCAGTCTGCATCTAACAAATCATAAGAATTCATTACTGAACAGCTTTAGCGTGGCCATACTCGAAATATGACTATCAAGAATTTTCAAAACTCTTGGTATTCATGGTTGGATTGAACAATTCGGTAGCATTTCGCAAGCCTGTTGCCATCACAGAGCAAGTTGGATGGGTAAGGCAATATAGATCTAATTGCTTTATGATGGAAACGAATCACATATACAGTTGACGACCGTGAATTACAGGGCATCCAACCCAAACAAGTCTCAGATTTGTGATTGACATCTACAGTCAGGCGGTGTTCTCATGTAGAGTCACTGCTCTCTTTGAATTAATCCATAGCTTTATAATTCTGGCAATGCTGCTCTAGATGACAAGTCTGAAAATGATGCAACATCATTCTTGGTATACCAGCACCTAAGATATAAGAGATAGCAATTCTCTCTGTTCTTTCAGTGAGTTCTCATTAATGTGGAATAACGGGGTTATCTCTTCCTAAAAGTTTTTCCCAAACCATGCTGCGTTCAAATATAGTTTTCTCGATCTTTCGGTGAAAGAGTGGCGAGATAGCCAATCGTATAAGACCACGTGTGATTTTTCATAACGTTGGTCTGTGTAAATGACTGTGCTGAACAAACATGACGCAGCTTTGATACAGAATTTCAGCTCAACGATAACGAAGAACGTAGATCGGAGACAATTTCTCGTACAGGTTGTCGAAAAACACAGGCACATGTTTTCTAACCACAATTGTGACAATCTTGTTGACATGTGTAAATGTAGAACGTAGAACTGAAGAACAATTTGAGTGCAGTGATGTAGAATCAGCAGATCAGTATGAGAATAGTAAAAAAATAACGGTCCAGACGTTGATTTGTTGTGTAGCTGCATGGGGTGTGCAATTAAAACTTTACTGTGTGGTCCTAGGACAAATAGGGGTTGAACCTCACAGCCCCCTCAGAATTTCTTACTATGAAGCAGATGAAGGTATGGAGGAGCTAAAACCACGACTTGTTACATTATCAAGAGTTTGTAATGACTACTCCCAATGATTAGTTGTGTGTGCACTGATATTGTGTCCAAAGTTCAAAAATCTCAAATTTTTCTCGATTTTGCATTTTTTGAGCATAAGACTATGCCCAAAATATCCATTGTATCCAATAAAGTTAAATACCTGTTAATTCTACCATTCACGAGCTTTCCAAGGGTAGTAAATTTGTTATAATAGGATCAACGATTGGGATATAAAGGCATTTAGAACTTGGACACATCAGGCGCAAATTATGCCAATATGGGTTAAATTTGGGCGGCTTGAGCCACCCCTAAATATTTTTTTAGTGTCATAAAACTTTACAGGTGTTATTATGGGACCATATGGAAACTTTTTAGGGGGACTGCATTTCAAGTTTCTAGAAAAATATTTGTTGGGACACCCTATTATATATGTGCCATATTCATACTTCAATGTTTCGTAACTTAATTTGATCCATCAATAGTTTCAATGTTTCTTGACTTGGCAGATAAAGGGTAGGCCTATACTGTCTATTTAGGCGTTGTTGCTGTCAATGCAATTGCGTTCAAGTGTACATCCATGGCAAGATCGCACTTCGACAACTGCAGTAGGGCTTGATGCTACACTTGTTAACTTCGCGTGATTTGCTGTAGACAATTTCATTTATTCATCCTAATTTTATGAAACCAAAACGATATCTATTATAATGTCCAGATACTGATAACTTGATAAGGAGACATTGTAACAGCAAGACACTCATGTGTAAAGCATGCATAATGCTATGTTTAAGAATTCCTGAGTAAAATAGCTAGGACGTGGTACATTTTGGTACTTTATGGCCTATTTGGGTGCATGAATAAATAATGAAACTGGATGCATTCTGTGCAGGAAACATATTTAGGAAAAGTCATAGAAGCGATTTTTTCAACTATTTCCAGGGATTAAAATTTCCGTGAAAAACCGAGATGGGGGTATTTTTTTACCCCCCGGTGACCCTATAAGGGTTAAAATAGGTCTATGCATCGTAATTATTAAAAACAGTGTCATGCTTTACAAAACATGTTCTATTATTTACAGTAGGCTACATACCTTATACCAAATCTAGCATGGTCCATAGGTATAGCAAAAACAGTTCTTTACATTAAATTAAAGCCTTAATTAGGCATTCATTCGATGATTCGAAATTTATTCTTCTGGAGAATATGCTGCAAAATTGTTATCGTGAATTGAACAGCGATAAATGCTGTTTTTAGCCTTCATCCTACTAAGTGTGATTCTTTCAACCCATGCACATAAGCTGTGGCAATAATTGTACCGTAAATAATTACGAGTTGGCGTTTTATGAATTTGTTCAGCAGACTCTCGTGTGTCTTAATATAATATTATAGGTTCTGTGTTGGAAATAGTTATTTAGAATTTATTTTTTACATTTTTTCAGTTGGGGTCGGAACCCAATGTAAATTAGTTTGCGTTTTATCTGTCAATCCACCTAGTCAGATTTCAACAGCCTTATCATACTTAATTTAATCAAATGCACAAAACTTATAAAACCACTTTATTCCATGAACCCAGGTTGGTGAGCAGCAGATAGCAAATATGTTGGTAGGCTGAAGACCAAGATCAAGAAAAACCTAGATTTTTTACACAGAATATGCAGATTCATGTCTGCTTAAAAATTGCACAATCACACACAGGTAATAAATCTGAAACACCAAACAAAATAAGATTAGCTGAACCTTGAAAACATCTAAGTGTAACAGATGTGGCAAGTAGTTTCTTCTCCAAAGGAGTGTGGTCAATTGCCACGCACCGTTGACACGCTGAAGCAATCAATACACTTAATATTCTGCAAATTTAAAAGGATATACAAAGCTTTCAAAAGAAACCCAGAAATCCTTACATGGTCAATATTTAAGAAACAGGTGCAAACAGTTTCCCGGCTTGTACTGATTTGTATTATTGCGTACTGCAGAGTTATGTAAAATTATCCATACCTAGGCCTATAGCTGGAATTAATACCGAAGGGACATGAAAACGCTACCTTTCAGCCAATCAGCCAATGCGTCACGGGCGATGTATGTTACTCTATCCGGGTAAACAGCAGGGCAATTTTGAACTGAATCACATCGTTTCGACGGATTTTAGTCGTCATCCATATAATCGCGACACCATACATAGTCCCAGGCGTTATCGCCCAAAAGTTCGCCTACATTTATGTAACTCCAATCACAAAGATCTTCCGTAGACAACACTTTATTTAGATTACAAGTATGGCATACTCTTGATCATTAAATTAATTCATTTCCGCTACGACAGTCGTCAACGAAACAAATTGGAATGGCCGGGTGAGGCCTCCCCAGAAAAGTCCCGAATGCAAAGGCTATAAACAACCAAATTCTCTGTCATTTACCTAATTTTTGTCGGCTTCATATTCCGGTGCCATGAAACGGAGTATCCCCCCTGAAAGCTATCCGGGGGGATGAATTAATCTATCCCTCCGGATGGAATTAACCGGTCTATACTATCCGGGGAGATAAACCATTCTATCCCCTTTTTTGAAAAATGCGCATAAAAAAATACTTATGCTGTAATCAAAATTTAAAGTGACTCTAATTGTTTTAAGTGTCCTACGCAATGCTCAGATAAAGGCAACTCGAATTTTATTAGTGACTCTGAGTGTTCTTAAGTGTTTTAAATGTTTTAAGTGCTCTAAAAACAGGGCAAAACAAATTATCTAGTCGGAATAAACATACCTGTTAGTGTCATTGTTCAAAACAAAGCAGATGAAAATTAATTTGCAAAAAAGACTACACGCGGAAGCGGTTTTTTCGACTTTTTTAATTTTGGGGGGATACAATTAATACGGGGGATACTCTATTTCGTGACACTTGCGATATTAGTAGACTAGAGCCTATATACATACAGCCAAGTGTTTATGTGTCATAACCCAAAGATTACTCCTTTGTTTTATTTTAATTTTTTACTGCTCTGCTACTCTTACAAAGTGTGTCCGGCTAATGAATAAATGAATGAATTAACTTAGATAAAACAAAACAATAGATGTATCAAATGCTTGAGAATTGCATTGGAACTCGTCGTGTTAACAAAATAAAAGTAGAGTATTCAAAATATATTTTTCTATTAAACGACGTAAAGAAAATATAAAAACACAAACCCAATGTTTTCTCGAGTTTCTCTGATGGCATGAAGATTGCTTTAGACCTCGTCTTTTTAACAAAATAAAAAAGAATATTCTAAATATGTTTTCTTCTAAATTCGAAAAATAATTCTTGAGTATCGCTGGTGTATTTTTTCCCCGCATAATGCCGATTTTGGTCTCCCCTGCCACATAATATCCGTGTTACTATAATATGGCTAACGTTTGTGTTATCTTGATGAACTGAATGCCAAGGCCGCGCTATGTTTTTCATTTTTAGTTCCAGTTCTAAGTCTACATGCATATTGAAACGAATTTTGTGGCATGGCTATGTTTTAGTGGCATCCTATTTCTTCTACAATAGACACTAGACAGGCGTCCAAGTTAAACGGGACTTCAAACAATTTTTGGACAGCCCTCTATCTCTCGAGAATCTGTACCGTTTCCTAGCAAGCAATGCCAATTTCAATATATCTGGGTCAATAAATGATTGATTAAAAGTCAAGCATACAAATGATTACGTAAATCCCTCTTTATGTCGACCATAGTAGGCTACAATTCAATTCATGGTATCAACCAACAGAGGCATTATATTTTTTCTGCATGATAGGCCTAGTATGCCCATCGGACGAATCGATGTCACAGAGTCCACTGACCATTTGAAATCAGAGTATTGTCATCGAAGATTTCCATTTATGAGTATCTTTAGGTTACCGAAAATGATCCGTTTCCAAAGGTTGACAATCCTCTTATGAGATTTCCGTGTTATTTATTTCCTTTGGTTGTGACTGTTGAAACCAATAAAATAAGACCACTTTTCAAAATACGCCCTAGTTTAGAAGACAGTTATACTAAGAAGGTCTGAACACCGAGTTGAGTTGAGGAGAATCGCAGACAGGGTTAATTCTTAGCAGACACAGCATATTCATGAGGACTCTTTAACGACAGTAGAGATACCACAGTTATATAAGGAAAAATACTGCAGGTGACATGGTATTTACAGGAGCGGAAAACGTACAACGATTAGGCTAAAAGTAGAATGGGAGATATTCAAGCTCCGCCATTGTTTGTACTTTGGTAGCCTACTTGTAAAGGAGGGCGGGGCTAATCATCCTTTAATAGCGCAATGTCTTTATGCATCAGCTCACATGAAATTGGGCGATAGATGATTAAAAACAGAGAATACACAGAGAAATTCAGTGACAAAACACTAGCAACAGATACAGAAACTACTAACTCCGCTAAGAAGCTCATAGGATAAAGATACTGTGGCACCTACATTTTAACTAGAAAATGTTGAAACTGCACATTGCACAAGGAAAAGGAAGAATATTATTATAAAACAAGAGTCTTGCTGATAAGACAGGAATAGCAGTCGGACAAAGGTTCTGTATTCTGCAACCGATGAGCTCTTTTTGCAAAACGTCGAGTCAAAAAGCAGCTGCGAAGAATTATCCCAAGTCAAATATTGTGCGCATCCTGAGAGTGAAGTAACGAATATCTAGAAATTGGGAAACTGTAATATTGCAATGAAGAAAACTAGCCTATTTAAAATTGGCTAGCCATAGGCTATGATAATAATGCACGAGAATATTCTGTTTTAGGTAGGCCTACAAGAAGAGAAAATAAAGGGGAGCATAATAAATTGAAAGTGAAGAGGAAAATGAATTGAATCGGACATATAACGGCTCAGGCGCTTTGAAAGAATTATGTTCTGCGGATAGTGTTTGGGGATAGAATTTATCGAAGTAAAGCCAGGAAGTACGCTGCTGTATTCGATAGTGGATAAGAAAACCGATGATGCCACTAAGCATTTACATGTTGCTGATGGTACAATACTGAAAGAAAAAAAGCTTTAGAGACCATTTTTAAATGAGACAATGTGATTATAAACATATTAAACTGACCAACGCTTGTTTGTTGCTCTGTATCAATAAATCTTCCTGATTTCCTGATTGTTCCACTAAAAATATTTCATGAATAATTTTTAGTCATTTAACCTCAGGTGACTAGTAAATTTGGAGATTAGTAGGCCTACGGTACAAGATCTATAAATAAATAACTAAATAGATCTAAGTAGGTCTATAGCCTTTATTACTCCATTTGCAAATGCAAAATGGGACATCGACAATAATGCAATAGGCACAATATAGCACACTGAAGTAATACAAAAGGAGAGTAATTATAGGCTACATGAAAAGTAGTGTAATACAAAATGTCAATAAGTGTAAAGCAGTCTAGTAATGAAACACTTTCTTGTAAGAGATTCAGAACGTAGAATTACAAGGTTGTGAATGTGGGCGCGAAGAGTGATGTGATTCATGAACTGGAGGGGTAAACCATGGAGGACATGCCCCGGGTCAGCCAAAATAGTGGCAAATAGAGTGCGTTCGGCTTTAACCTACAATTCTTCGGAAGTAGGTGAGTTGGAGGGCAAGAAGCCAATCTTTATAAGTTTTCGTATGATAAAATTAAGCCGTTCACGCTCACTCAAAATAACAAATCCGCACCAAGCAGAAGAGGAGTAGGCAGCAGGCTAGACTTATCGCGCGACAATGGTAGGGCAAACTCTGCCGCATATACGGTATCATTGACATGCCATTTCTTCGTCAACGCCAGAGCCCAGAGTTAGTGTGAAGGTACATGTGGTCGTAAAAATAGACGTAAATAAGTTGAACTTTTTTTCTATCTTTAACTACATGCGCCGAATTCGCTGTCATACACTGTGTATTTTCTTCTTCAGTCTATAGATATCTTCCATTCGCTTTTGGATAGACTAATTATTACCAATGCCTCGTTGAAAGTAGGTCTAATATCGTGCCAGCCTTTTCAATTGTAAGAACTTAATTGCTGGAAACAGAATGAAGATACAATAGGACATTGCAACAGCACATCATATTAATTAATTTGACTGATTCGTTGGAACGTACCATCTTCGTTTCTTTTAGTGAAAGGTCCTACTTCAATTTCTATGCAAACATATAAAACACAAAATCATGACCATCTAAAATTAAATGCACTCGAAGAAGTTTCTGATCAAAAGTGAGGCGACTGCATTAGACTACGATATGCTCTTAAACGGTTGAATTGTGCAAGGTAACATGCAAATTAAAATGATTTTAATTTGTTTAATGCAGTGGTTCCCAACCTTTTTGACTTGAGGGCCATTTTTTCTAAGTTGGAGGACACGAGGGCCACTTTTTCTTAGTTGAAGGACATTAGGAGGCCACAATGTTAAAATTGTATTAACGAAAAGCATATAAAATAGTCATAATTGATTCAAAGTAAAATGTTTGATGTTATTTATCGACGTTAAAATAAACTAATTTGTAATAGAAAATAATAATGTGTTCTATCCTGTCCAAATTGTTAATTTTTCATATATTTTTGATAATTCTTTGAGAGATGAGGGCCATTTTCTGAGGCCTGGCGGGCCATTTTCTAAGACCTGGAGGGCCACTTTTGGCCCGCGGGCCACGGGTTGGGAAACGCTGGTTTAATGTATATCTGGGACACAGCTTTAACTAAAGTATGCCACTTTTTCGAAATATAGGCTGCAGGAAAAAATTAAATAAGCTATCAATGTAGGGGAGAACAGGCACCCTTGATCCCGATGCACCCTTGATCCTTTGACGTTTTCTCTGGAATTACTTACTTACTTCGGTGACAAGACAATTCGGCGCCGGACAATTCGGCGACAGACAATTCGGCGCCAGACAATTCGGCGACTGACAATTCGGCGACTGACAATTCGGCGCCGGACAATTCGGCGCTCAGACAATTCGGCGACAGACAATTCGGCGCAAGCAGGTAAATTTATTTAAAATAGCGCCATATATAGCGCTTAATATTTAACACCATAAAGACAGAGTCTAATTTTCGATTTCTGTTTAATATTGAACTAACAGTAAATATAAAGAAATCGTTTCATCCACCTTCTATTTATATGACAATTATTTTAGTCCATCTAGCTCCAATTTAAGGAAGAAAATTTTCATCAATCCCGCTTCCATTTAAGAAAGAAAATTTTCATCAATCCCGCTTCCATTTAAGCAAGAACATTTTCATCAATCCCGCTTCCATTTAAGCAAGAACATTTTCATCAATCCCGCTTCCATTTAAGCAAGAACATTTTCATCAATCCCGCTTCTATTTAAGTATCAAGCCCTGTTTATGCCTAATAAAAATTTTACATTTAAATTTACATGCTGGCGCCGAATTGTCTGTCGCCGAATTGTCTGAGCGCCGAATTGTCCGGCGCCGAATTGTCAGTCGCCGAATTGTCAGTCGCCGAATTGTCTGGCGCCGAATTGTCTGTCGCCGAATTGTCCGGCGCCGAATTGTCATGGAACCCTTACTTCACTGTGGCAGGGCACCAGACTATGTATAATAATGGTCATTTGCATGTGGCTACGTTTTGGGCTATCATTATTTCTTTGTTTACCTTCTATAGCTGTCACATGATTTCATAGCCGAAAATTGTAGTTTTTCGTTCATCTAACGAACCTCATAAAATGGAACTTACTTCAAATCTCGTCATCTGCGTTACATATATTGGGACAGAAAATAGTATTCTTGCCATACAGATATATTTTTGGCGATATATTTGAAGCGATGATAAGTTTTAGTATTTTTTGTGAAAAGACTATGGTGATGCACCCTTGATCCTAGCATGCATGTGCACCCATGATCCCCAGGTTAATGGTGCGCACGTGGCGAATTATGAATACAAAGATAACCTAATTAATCTTTGCGCGCACCATAAGCTTCATTTCTCGACAATTAAATCATTATATCGCATATGAATTTGCTATAAAAACAATTTGCAATTTATTGTAGGCAGTGTTCAGATATATTTACGGGTCAATCTTTCCAAAGCTCTGTGGAGGACCATGATCTACAGCATAGCCATAGCATCACAGTTGACTGCAAACAGTAATTTTAATCTGTCTGCCCATGAGCTTGTTGACTTAATGAAGCAATATTTTTCAATTATAGGAAATTTTAAAATAAAACATTACGAAGAGTCCGGATCATGAAAGATTCTAAACAACCACATTTTTTGCACCCTACGGGTGATTTTTTCCTGATGGAGCTAAAGAATAGAGACTCATGTCATATTTTACGGTTCCACGACAACTGGTCTACCGACAACTCGTCTACCGACAACTCGTCTCCGGACAATTGGTCTAACGACAACTGGTCTACAGACGAATACTATTGATGAAATAGAAGCTGGATTTATGAAAATGGTTTCTTAGCTTAACTGGAAGCTGGATCGATGATTTTATTCATGTATTTCGACAGGCATCCAGCTTCTACTTCAGATCTAAAAATACCTTCATCCAGCTTCCATTTCTCACCCGTTATTTTCGTCAATCCAGCTTCTATTTCAGATATAAAGCAATACCCTTATCCAGCTTCCACTACTTAAGCGTTTTACACCAATCCAGTTTCTATTTCAGATCAAGAAATACTTTCATCCAGCTTTTGTTTCTCATACGTTATTTTCGTCAATCCAGCTTGAATTTCATCTGTAAAAGAGCCATCATCCAGATTTCATTTCTCTTGCGTTTTTTCATCAATCCAATCTCCATTTCACCTGTAAAAACTTTCATCCAGCTTCCATTTCTCATGCGCTGGATCAGTTGTCTGTAAACCAGTTGTCGTAGACGAATTGTCCGGAGACCACTTGTCGTTAGACGAGTTGTCGGTAGACGAGTTGTCGTGACACCATATTTTACATTATAAGGCCCCTACATGTATTTACGCCTTTCTGTTCAATGCAAAACTGCTATAAAGTTTGACTAAATTGCTATTTTAGCAAATTAACCTGGATCAGGGTTCTATTCACATTGCCATGTATAGGCCAATTTTAAGTTTGCCTAATTCATTAAAAAAATTGTATAAAGTTTAACCCAAAAGCTAGAGTTAATGCAAGATTTGTGTTCTGATTGTCAATTCTACCCTCACTTTTGTTATTTTCATTAAAATAGCCTGTTTTATAGTATGTTTCAGCATAGCAGATCAAGGGTTCCTACATAGGATCAAGGGTGCCAATATAGGGGATCAAGGGTGCCAACCTGTGGGCACCCTTGATCTCTTTTGGGTACCTCGACTAAATCTGTAATATCTTTTGTCAATGAAATTTATTTAGAGGATTAAATATCTTGGATGATGCGCAACATAATTCTCTATCAAATGATACCTTAAAATATTTACTAAAGCTTATATATTCACTTAAATTCAGAAAAATCTAAAAAGAGGATCAAGGGTGCCTGTTCTCCCCTACTATTGCAGGCTAAGAAATATTAATATAATAAGGAATAATGTAGTTATGAAACCTTACTGTTTCTGAAAGTGACGATGCAGACTATACCAGTGAATATAATTATTGTCACCAAACAGCCCACTGCTATGATTATTACCATTGATAGACCTGCAAAGATTAAATAGCCAAACACAGTTTGATTAACAGCATTCGGTAACGTCTGCAATTATACCGACTATGCAGTTAGCATGTGCGACATCAGAAGAATCTACAAATGTTCGTGCATTTTCTTCAGGTTTAGGGCTGCGTTCTATCCACACACTTAGGCTTATGTGTAGGCCTATATCTTTTCTCTTACCTTCGCATGATGAAGTCATTGATTTTGAATGTTCATAGCAATTTCTCTCAATCAAAATAATTATAAGCTCACTCCAATTGTTAAATTAGGCGTTTGATACAGTACATGCTGTAAACATACTTTACCTTTCACGTGACACATTGCATCAACATAGACTGGCACAACGGATGGACAGATTTGTGGCATTCATACAATAATTTTTGTTTTAGTAACCACTTTATGTTTGAAAATTTGGGAGTAGGACAATTCGGAGCCGACAATGCAGAGCGGGAAATTCTGAGCAGATCGACCCATATTTTTGTTTAGATGAAAGTTGGATTGATGAAATATTGTCGCTTGAATAGGAGTTTTAGACGTTTGACAAGCGAAATAATTCTTACATCATTATAAGTTGAATTAACAATGATATTTTCATTGAACCGACTTCTGCTTGGCATGAATAATTTTCATCAGTCCAGCTTCCATTGGATCAACAATTATTTTTCATCAACCCAGCTTCCATTGCAGCAACAATTATTTTTCGTCAATTCAACTTCTATTTCAATAGCAATAATTTATTATCAGTCCAACCCCTATTTAATGAATATTTTTATTACTAACCGCACTTCTATTTAAGGTAAAATAATTCAACTTCTATTTTACCAAGAAGTTTCATCATTTTGGCTTCCATTTATAGATGAATGTTTCCCGTCAAATAAACTTCTATTTGGGCAGAAAATAAACCCATTCACACAGATTCTATTGAAGCCTAGACTTAGTTTCATCCGGCTTCAAGTGACAGGAACAGTTATTTCCATATATCCAGCTTCCACTTACGCCAGGAATAAATTTTTATCAATCCAGAAGCTCCGAGGCAACACTTTGATTAGGCAACTTTAATTGTTAAGAACACTCTTACATGGCAGCTCTGAAATGTTAACCAGCTTGGACAGCACTGTGCACTGTTTGCCTCGGATGTTGCACTCGGATTCACATTTGTACCATCCCGATTTGTGAGTTACTAAAGCTGGTCCGTTAGACACAATTTCCTCATGAACTCCGTCGAACCATTTCCAGGTATAAATGCAGAACTGACTACTATTGACGGAACAAAAGATTTTCTCTTCTGCGCCCTGTACCATCTTTTTAGTTGAGTTGTCGGGTTCCAAGTCTAAATCAAAATACCTTATTTTATGCACCATTTCAAATTAAGATACAAAAAGCATGTAGAAATAGTGTAAAATCACCCAGCTGAGCATAGTGTGAGGACAAACAATAATTATTAGTTCATGCACTTCAAATGGTGTTGGGTTGGGCCTATAATTGCATTGTCTAAGCTTAATTTCAATAGGTCGACGAGGCATGATAAGACAGTTCACCAAAAAATCCAATCCATCATCGGGTGAACATCCAGAAGATCAATTTGGGCAGATCACTTACAAATCGAATCGTCGCAATTCAGCAATTAAACCATCATCATTAAACCATTCAAAAGTAAGACACTGAAATGGCGAAATTATACGAAATTGATTGATTGGATTGTTTCTTACAGATAACACGAATGATGTCTGAAGCACAGCTGTATTCTGCTGCTGCTCTTGATCTGTTTGTCTCACATATGTAAGACGCACCATTCTGACCGATGTCTACCGTTATCGAAAGATTGCATGTTATCTGATTGTCAATGTTCTGACAGAACGAAGGAGTGATGTGATCCTCTGTTCTTGTTCTTCTCCACTTGATAACTGGCGAAATGTTTCCATGATACGAAACTTGACACGACACGTGTAATGTGTCTGGTTCTAAGCCACAGTCGTTTGGACCAAGCACACCATCTGGTTTCATGTTCGAGGTACAAATGGGACTCGAGTCTGTGCATAATAAAATAATATTTTCTACACTTTTCAAGTGAAGCCTTTTCTGAATCAATGAGCATGCCTAGATTTTACTCCCATTTAGAACATTCGCTGGGTGACGCCACACAAGATATTCTTATAATTAGACCTATATATAAGCCTAAGAAAGAAAGCCTAAAATAGTCCAATCTCCCAATGCTATATTACCCACAGCAGAACATACTTATTATGCACCTTTACTGCACCATGCGCTTAGCTAGGAGCAAAACAGAAGAGAACAAACTGTTTGGGCTTTTGGAAAAAAAATCTCAGCGATATATGAAATTAATGAGCGCTAACGCCTTGTTTAGGTCTGACAGATTGATTTATAATACGACAGCAGTCGCATTGCAAACTGGCAATTGCGAAAAAGTATATGTTATAAATGATGCCCTGATTAATCTGAAACATAATAATTTTATATAAAAATATAGAATGTTGCTTTCGGACACCAGTTAGCCTACATCTTAGGCTATGTATACAGGCTATCGGTAGTGATTCTTATGAAGATTAAAAAAACCGTTTAGAATTAGAATAGACTAATCGTTGCACTGGATCTGCATTAAAGCAAGCTAAGAAGACTTAGGGTACAATAGGCCCAACATGGTAATATTATGTTCACCTAATATGACCAACTCAGCAGAGCTTGATTCTCCAATTCCTCCATTGTCCTGGCAGATATATCTTCCTGCATCTTGCCGCTGCACCGATTTAAACTTAAGCCGGGAATAATTTTTATTACCGGAGGTAAAATTTTGTTCTACGTGGATTCTTTCTTCGTATTTCGGATGTACTTTTCCCAAACAATAAAGACAGATATCTTCATGGTCCTTGGCTCCGACTGCGTAGTATAACCAATGAACCTCATTTGTGTTCACATTCGATGCACAGTCAAAATAAGTTGAATCGCCAATCACTGCTTCTGTATCACACGGTTTTACTACGAAATCTGCTTTCACTGAAAGGGAAAAAAGCAGAAAACTGCAAGAATACAATAGATTAGGCTAGGGAATATATTTCAAATTGTTAAAATGAATTAATTAATAAGAAAATTTTGACCCTGAATGCTGTCTAGTTTCTAATTATTCTAAAATTTTAAATTAAACCGATCCAAATCTACGATTCTATTAACATCATTTTATCACTATACGGTAGGTCTGCGTTATTTGCTTGGCCCGACTGTTAATTGGATTTTTGCTCTTGAATTCTTTCTGGGTCCTAAAGTCAAATTTTAATTGTTAACAATACATCTAATCACCAATGTCAAATGCGCAGTGGACACCTACGGGCTTTCAGCCCACGGATCATGAAGAAAAAAAAGTAATCACCGGTGTGGTAGAGCCAGCATGCTCACAAGGATAGGTCCCATGTTCCCACGTTGAGCCCATATTATGGGGCGCGGTGGTATAGTGGGTAAAATTATGTTCGTTGCCTTGCAGCCGGAGGGTTGCAGGTTCGAATCCACCTCAAATCGCCGCGTAGGGACCTTGAGCAAGTCTTCCACTCGCAATTGGTCAGCGCTTCGGCGTAAAACTCCGATGCAGTGTCTGAGCTGCAGTCGGGAGCGCCTCTGAGTAGCGTGCTTGAAGGGGCGCTATGACAAGTGCACATTATAATTATGCGTATAGAATCCAGTTTTGGCCTTTCCAGACCTCGTCGAAATGCTGGCCGGAACTTCAAAATCTGCCACAAGAGAACTGTTTCCTCAACATCTTCTGAATATTATCTTATGAATATTATACTGGCTCACCGACATTTATATTGCCAGCATGGGCGGAGTTTATGAGGAACTAGGGCGGATAAGCACCCAAGAAGACCCAGATTCTGTGTTTTTATCTTTTCCCGGGCTTAGCCCCCAAGAAGGCGCAGACTCATAAATAAGTTCGGGGAAAATGGTTCTGTTCACGAACGCGAAAGTTCCGATTGACTAAACAAAGGGTCATCAACTTTTTTGGGGTCGAGAAAATATTTTTCGGCGCCGCTCGGTCAGGATCGAGTCTCAGGCTCTCAGCCCCAACAAAATCCAAGTTCTTCCCAAGTTCTTTTTTAGTCTCTACAAGAACGGAAACCAAACTCCGCCCATGATTGCCAGATAAATTAACTGGAAATGCCTAGTATATGGCTTAAATAAATAGGCCTACTCACACATCACTCGTGGGGCGCGGCGGTGTAGTGGTGGCGTCGTTGCCTTGAAGCCGGAAGGTTCGAGGTTCGAATCCACCTCGCCGCGTAAGGGCCTTGGGCAAGTCCTTCACTCACAATTGCTCAGCGCTTCGGCGTGAAACTCCGATGCAGTGTCCGCTCTGCATTCGGGAGCGCCTCTGAGTAGGGAGCTTGAAGGGGCGCTATAACAAGTGCGCATACAAACAAACAAACAAAACAAACAAACTTGTGAGCCCTTGAGACCATAAATTATTTTCACAGTGCCATCGATGATACTTTGCCATTATAAATTATGGCAACACTTTTAATGTGCGACACAATAATTCATCTTCACACTGTTCTTTGCAACACGCTACATTGCGCCCCTTGTCTCTATGCAAGTTTTGCCTTTCGATTCAACATCGACCGCATGTTGGCCACAACCGAATTGAATCAATAGGCCTGAACATTTTATTGATCTGAATAAGTAGCCAACTGCTTAAACTGATGAGACCGCACACGAGATTTTGAAGACTAGGCTAATATAATTAGCGAGTGATACAATGCTTCGAAATATTTTGTCAATTTTCTGATGTCGATGATAGCTTTAGTGATCAGGGTAAATCGCGTTGGCTATCTGCTATTACAAGAGGTAAATTAGACGAAATGAAGTTTCTGATCAAGTCAGGATTACTGTTATGATGCTGCACAGTTGCATAGGATTACAGTTTTATATTTCAAAAACTTCTGAAGAGCTTTCATGATGAATCCTATAAGTTACTGAGGCACATTATGATAGTTCAAGAAATGCTTTTTGCATTGAACAAACCTTGACTCGAGAACAATACAACGCATAAGAGAGCAATCATGTACATCATTGTAGGCAAAATTCTGCATGAAATGGTTGCAGATCGTCCTGAAAATCATTTTCAAGTCCACGAAGCTATGGAAGCATGTTCAGAAATTTGGTGAACAGCGAATACGAATATAAGCCTAGGCTACATGTAAACGCTAATCTGCGGAGAGATAAGCTTATAAGAACCAGGTGTTGTTGTCGAGTCATCTAGGCTACGCAGTGAAGTGACATGAGGAGGCAATAACTAGCCAGCCAAGCATCCATAATCGGCTAATCGATATTAAGCTTAAGCTACCAGTATATGGTTCACTGTGGCGCAGCTACATAAGAGGAAATCAAGGCAGATGCCCTGGTAAAAAAACTTTGCGATGTCGATCATTTATTTGGGTCACTGATAATCGTTGTCACGACAATTAGTTCACGACAATAAAAATTGGCTCACCGACAAATGGTTTATCAGCAAAAATCTTCAAAATGTTCACTACAAACTTATTAGTCGCATACTTGCTAAAACGGAAGCTGGATGTAAAGAAAAGAAGTCAAGATAAATCGAAAACAGATAAATGAAACCCTTGTTGAAATAGAAAATGAACTGATGAGATGACCGCTTGATGACTAATATATAGAGATTTGATGAGAATAAAGACAGATTGGACCGGATTGGCTTTGAGGCTCACATTAGCAGAATATGCTGTAAAGCCCGGCAATCCATGTTTGCTCTGCGTCTTTTAGTCGCCCACGACCTTTATGGTCAACGTCTGTTTGACGTTGTTAGAGCTACTACCATTGCTAGATTACTTTATGCCTCCCCTGTATGGTGGGGATTTGCCAACGCAATGGAACGTAAACGTCTTAACGGTCTTTTAAGAAAATTGACCCGTTTAAGCTTTCTTCCTATCGATTTTCCTAGTTTTGATGCTCTCTGTTCTAGAGCTGACTCTGCTCTTTTCCGGTCTATCCTCTTAAATCCTTGTCACATTCTTCACGACCTCCTCCCTCCCATTAAGGTCACTCCATACAATACTCGACCAAGGCCACATAATCTAACCCTTCCTAGAGTTGATTCTTTTGCCAGAAACAGTTTTATTATGCGAATGTTTTATAACTTTGCATAAATGTTTTCTATTTTTCTATTATTTATGTCCTCTGTAAACTACTGTGCGTTTGCTGGTGGTTTAATAAAGAATATTCTTACTTACTTACTTACTTAGATAGCCTAAGCTTAAAAATCGCCTTTCTAGATAGAAATGCGATTAAAGAAAAAATGATTTTGTTATCAATCCGAATTCTATTTCACGCGAATTTTTAGGACCGCCGTTCGGAGGATTACTGCTTATACGCAATTATGCTCAACCCCTGGGATTTGTCCTACCGTGGGGTTTTGAGTGGTCCCCCTAACTTTATTATTATGGTCCCCCAACTTTTAGGACGTGATTCATTTGGTCCCCCCCAACTTTTAGGACGTGATTGCACCTATGGTTTGATTAAACCCAACCCACTTCTATTTCAAGTGGAAATGTTCTCATTAAACAGCTTCTATTTAAGACGGAATAGTCTCCAAAATCCGATTTCTATTTAAAATTTAATTATAATTATAATTATTCACCCATACAACTTCAATTTAGCAACAAGATTGTTTCGTGTATCCATCTTCAATTTTACAAGTATTATTTTCATGAATGCAACTTAAGCCTGATTCATTAAAGAAAAGCTGTTTTCATCGGTTTATTTTATGCAGCAAGGGTTTCATCAAACTGTTTTCGATTTATTGTGAACCATTTGTCGGTGAACGAATTGTCCATTAGGGTGTCCCAACAAATATTTTTCTAGAAACTTGAAATGCAGTCCCCCTAAAAAGTTTCCATATGGTCCCATAATAACACCTGTAAAGTTTTATGACACTAAAAAAATATTTAGGGGTGGCTCAAGCCGCCCAAATTTAACCCATATTGGCATAATTTGCGCCTGATGTGTCCAACTTCTAAATGCCTTTATATCCCAATCGTTGATCCTATTATAACAAATTTACTACCCTTGGAAAGCTCGTGAATGGTAGAATTAACAGGTATTTAACTTTATTGGATACAATGGATATTTTGGGCATAGTCTTATGCTCAAAAAATGCAAAATCGAGAAAAATTTGAGATTTTTGAACTTTGGACACAATATCAGTGCACACACAACTAATCATTGGGAGTAGTCATTACAAACTCTTGATAATGTAACAAGTCGTGGTTTTAGCTCCTCCATACCTTCATCTGCTTCATAGTAAGAAATTCTGAGGGGGCTGTGAGGTTCAACCCCTATTTGTCCTAGGACCACACAGTAAAGTTTTAATTGCACACCCCATGCAGCTACACAACAAATCAACGTCTGGACCGTTATTTTTTTACTATTCTCATACTGATCTGCTGATTCTACATCACTGCACTCAAATTGTTCTTCAGTTCTACGTTCTACATTTACACATGTCAACAAGATTGTCACAATTGTGGTTAGAAAACATGTGCCTGTGTTTTTCGACAACCTGTACGAGAAATTGTCTCCGATCTACGTTCTTCGTTATCGTTGAGCTGAAATTCTGTATCAAAGCTGCGTCATGTTTGTTCAGCACAGTCATTTACACAGACCAACGTTATGAAAAATCACACGTGGTCTTATACGATTGGCTATCTCGCCACTCTTTCACCGAAAGATCGAGAAAACTATATTTGAACGCAGCATGGTTTGGGAAAAACTTTTAGGAAGAGATAACCCCGTTATTCCACATTAATGAGAACTCACTGAAAGAACAGAGAGAATTGCTATCTCTTATATCTTAGGTGCTGGTATACCAAGAATGATGTTGCATCATTTTCAGACTTGTCATCTAGAGCAGCATTGCCAGAATTATAAAGCTATGGATTAATTCAAAGAGAGCAGTGACTCTACATGAGAACACCGCCTGACTGTAGATGTCAATCACAAATCTGAGACTTGTTTGGGTTGGATGCCCTGTAATTCACGGTCGTCAACTGTATATGTGATTCGTTTCCATCATAAAGCAATTAGATCTATATTGCCTTACCCATCCAACTTGCTCTGTGATGGCAACAGGCTTGCGAAATGCTACCGAATTGTTCAATCCAACCATGAATACCAAGAGTTTTGAAAATTCTTGATAGTCATATTTCGAGTATGGCCACGCTAAAGCTGTTCAGTAATGAATTCTTATGATTTGTTAGATGCAGACTGCAGTAGCATTGGTCGAGGGTTTGGTTGATGGTGAACCAGATTGGAGCATTCATCTTTAAATGGCTTGCAGAGCTTAATTACAGACCATTGATGGACAAATTTTTACCAAGGACACAAAGAATGCACCAGGCAACTGGACTTAAAAGATTTCTGTGATGTTAACAAGATGTTACGACTGATGGCTGATGTAGAAGGGTGCAAGGCATTGCAAACTCTATTTAATATGCAGTTATTGAAAGCCGTTGTCTCAAAGCATTTGCCAATAATTAGGCCTAATGCATCACACTTTCACGACTTCAAAAGGTTCAAACTGCAACCGTTGATTCCTGTCCTGGTCCAGAGGTCAACTTTAGCACACCAACATGTTTGTAGGCTACTTCCACCAACTAGAGAAAAATCAGACTGACAATCTGTTAACCTTATTCATTTCTACTCCAGTGATGATTGCCATGTGGAGGTAGCGACCTGCAATCCTAGTGCACGACATTTACATCATTCGTTTGCTCGAGAGCTTAACTGTCGTCCTTATGCTTGAAAAACCTCATTCGCAAATACAATAAGGTTGCATATTTGTAGATTTTAGTATTTCAGAGCAATATAAGGTTATTAAGCAATACATAAGCACGCTAGTGGGATCAAAGTGTGGACCTCCGAAAATTTCAAACTCATAGGCCTATATGTCGCACGTATAATTTGTGACAACTTACACATATTATATGTGAGCTTTGAGCGGCCTCTAAATATTTTCAAAATGTCCAGAAATTTGGCAGGTACTATCATAGGACCATAAGGAAACTTTTTGGAGGGACTGCATTTCAAGTTTCAAGAAAAATATTTTTCCTGTGCAATCGTGGGACACCCTATTGTCCATGTACCAGTTGTCGTGGACCTTGATAATCACGGCATCGGTTACATTCTTGTATGACTGCTCTGATCATGCCCTTGTTAATGAAAATGTCTGGCACCGCCTCTGACTGTTCTCTGAGGCAAATTTAAACGTGCTCGCTTTCAAAGTGAAGCCATAATGTAGGATAGGCCTACGTCTGAAATGATGTGATACTACTGTTACATTAGACCTAGACCTTCGTCATAAAGTAGCGTACAATGAAATATAACTTGAAATATTCCGAAGGGCCCTAATACGCAGATAAAATGTCAGCCATTGCAAATGAACTGGCTGCAAATTTGCAATTAGTAGAAAGTTTTTTGCAATTTTATTGAACCCAGTCGCAACATTGCTAGGCCTATTTGCTTCATTATAGCGTGGATTCTCTTTCACATTCGCCATTACACAAGACTCTCGTCTACAGTTAGGCTAAGCTTGTTTTTCAATCACGCAAGATCGACTTGCTGGCTGTTTCTTTACTATGCCAAAGCGTCTTAGAATCTACATTCTACTCGTGCAGAAACGAATGCATTGCATTGCAAATAGTCTGAAATTCTGAATGATTTCAATGGCTAATTAAAATACAAAGTGCAGTTCCAGAACATCACTGAAGACCTTTACAGAAGCATTTATGAAACTTCTGCTGTGATGACAGAAATGAAAATTAATCAAGATAATAATAGAAATATCACTCAATGCCTCCGTCAGAGGGTTTGAATGAAGCATACTTAAAGCACTCCATGACCGAAATGACAATAAGAGGAAATAAGTGTTTGAGGCATAGGCCTATAGGCAAAAGATAATAGAATTTTGGCTATAGCCATGAACTATGGATTCCATAACATTATATTCAGAATAATTATAAATTATTATGCTGCACATTATGTGTTGCTGTTGTTATTTCGACCTATTTTGACGGTTCTTTAGTCCATTCAAGTCACTGAGGAATTACATTGGCATATGGAGGAGTCATCGAGGTACGAGCTGAGCTAGGATCATCAGTTTCACGATGCTCTTGGTCTTCCACCATCATCAGATTGTCGTTTTGTAGACCTGAGTAAACACCAGGCATTGGTAGAGCACGAGGATGTTTTAAGTATGAATAAGGCGTGTTCGTGATAGATTCAATCTGATCCACGGAAGTGTTTGGATCTTCTAAAATTGTATCAGTGAACATTTCAGGTGTGATCTGGTCGACATCAACGTCGGAGTAATGGTGTGCGGACGAGCCGCCACCGCGTTCTGCCTGACGCCCTGGATTAAAACATAGCGGTATAAATCACATTTTATGAGTCCGACCAACACCTGTTACAGCTGTTGCAGCCTAGGTTTAAATCGGGCGCACAAAAGAGAAAATGAAAACGCTGTAGGTTTAAGCTACTTAACAGTCGCTAGACTAAGCCAACCATCCAACTAAGGAAAACCATCTTAAGCCAACGACCTCGGGCGAAACAGGAAATAAAGTCACCTAAGCTAAGAGGATAAATTTGCTTTTTGGTAGCACAAGGAGTGAACAACCGAGTATAATCTAATCTATGCTCACACTTAACAATAAAAAGTAAGAAGACTGCACGTGCCCGGGTGTGTTATTTTTCACGTAAATCGCGCGTGCGGTGGCATGTAGGCCTAAATGAAGCGATGTTGGAGCTATAATTGTTACATTTTTAAATCTCAGTAAATCTGACTCAGGTAAATCGAGAATCGAGATCGTGAAATTCAAATTTTTCTGCCTACAAATGCAACGGTGTAGTCTACGCAACCAAATTGCGAACAACACAAACAGTAAGGCAAAATGATGAGGATCGAAGACTAGATCTTAATAAAACTACGTCTACTCATTTCTTCAACCTGACATTTTCAGACCACAAATCGTATAGATTTAATCGGTAGAGTAACACTGCAGTAGACCATAAGAATTCCAATGGAAAGGTTCTCACTTTGCTTTCGGATTGTCCAAAAGATTCCCACGGAGATCAATATGCCAACAAGCAAAACAACACCGGCTGCTGGTAAGCTCGTAAGAAACCATATTGCATAGATCTCTACTGTAACAACAAACAATCTTGAAGGTATAGATGCATCAGGAAGCAAATGAGTCATAATCAGGGTAAAGTAACATTATACGTACAAAAACAACGACCAATGCAAATTTGAATACAGCCAGAAGCATCAACCATATCGACGCAATAACAATGGCTGTTCTCTGATCAAACGCGTATCACTGTAGAAAATAACCAAAATCTTGCTCGATGAATTTATAAATATCGTTTTTTTTCTCTCGAGGAAGATTTCTGAAGCACTCAAGGAAAGTAAGGACGTAGCATATTTAAAGGCGCCCATTGAGGACAAAAATTAATGCTTATCAACCGACTACAGGAGATGGGTCCCGGTCGAGACCATTGTTGGGTTCAAGGCGTAGTCCAAAATTAACTTCACGAATAATTAACTGGTCATCATTCGAGTAACACATTATTATGAGAAATTGAATTATCGTGGCACATAAAAGCATTAATTTTTTCCTCAACCAAAACAACAAACAGACATGATAGAATTATGGCATTGAATAATGCATTAACATAATTTGGGGAGACCCAGAAGGGATGGAAAATCCCGCCAATATGTAAAATATAAAAGAAAAACATGACAGAAATCCAAGTCAGAATACTTTTGCTAAAATATATTGGGATTGATACAATCTATAATATTCGTTTATTCAAATTCAATCTGACACACCGCAGAACGATTACAGGTACAAGTTATACGAAATACGGCCAGCTTCGCACGACACGCAGGTCGGCTACAACAGGTTCGGTAACTTAACACTAATGGCCTAAGTGTTGGAACGCTCCTGATCGGCCAAGCCAGGAGTGGGAGGAGCTAACTTATTTTTCAACAGACTCGAGTCAAACAACACAACAGAAAGCGCCACTGGCAGCTAACAGAAAATTCAAATAAATTTTTGCCCTGAGCGAGGCTTGAACCCGGGTCGCGACAATGACTCTCAGTTTATCGGCCAACGCTCTCTCCACTGAGCTACGGACCCCCCCCCCAAATCATCTTTCCTTATATAGAAGCTGAATTATTGATGAAAAAATTCTCGCTTAATTTGGAGCTGGATTGATGAAAATTTTCTTGCTTAAATGGAAGCTAGATTGATGGAAAATAATACCTATTTTAAATGGAAGTAGGATTGATAGTATATATAATATATAATATATATATATGAGGTTGGAGAGGGTCCACCGTGCTGCCACGCGACTTATTGGGGGTTCACCAAGTGCGATCGTGTATCCCAATATATACGTGAGGTCTTGCACTGGGTTCCTTTCCCGCAGCGCATCTCATTTAGGATTGCATCTTTGGTGCTTATCAGGCTGGGCACCCTCCTATCTGTATGAGCTTTGCCTCCCTCTTTCTAGTTGCATAGGCCGCCGCGCACTGCGCTCTGCTGTCGATGGTGACTTAATGGTTCCTTTCACTCGCTCTGCAACAATGCAGAGACGTTCATTCTCTATGGTTGATCCAACAACCTGGAATGGACTTCCCTTGACTATGCGACACCACCCAAGCTCTTCTCGATTTCACAAACTGTTGAAGGCTGTGTTTTTTTCGCTTAATCTCGGCCGGGAACGCCTCTGAGTAGGTATCTTGAAGGGGCGCTATATAAATTGCGATTGATTGATTGATATATTAGTAAATATTTTCGCTGCTTCTACTATTAAACTAACAACAATTTTTTTAAAGTTCAGTTTTGCGCCGTTTTGTTGCCCCGCCGTTTTGTCCTGCGCCGTTTTGTCGGCGCAGCTTAACATCCATGTGGTCAGTTAAAGTTTTTTTTTTTATCTTTGATTCACAATATCGGTAGTCAAGTTGTTAGGACACAATTTAGTGGGCGCGTTGGTGTACTGGATATGTTAGTTACCTTGCAGCCGGTGTGATGAAGGTTCGAATTCACCTCAAGCCGTCGCGCAGTCGGGAGCGCCTCTGAGCAGAGAGATTGTAGAGGTGCTTTAGAAATGGAGACATAAATGACTAAAATAGCTTAGGCCTCTGCTATTGTAGAACTCTCGCAGCCGCTCATAGGCTAGGCAACGTAGCCATCATAAACATAATTATGATACTTTCATGATATTACGATGTTTAGCCTATGAGTAGGCGACGGCAAATATTTCGGTATTTTGCCTTTTCGTTCAACCCAAAGGTCTGCTTCCGTGGTGAATACTCTGTCGCCATCCATTTGCATGTTCCTTCCACTTTCAGTGGATTCCGCATCCTTAAGAGTTGCCTCCGCTTTTTTTAAAGACATTATTACAACCCCATCCACACGCACTCTCATGCCATCTCCAGCCTCCTATATTTGTCAGTGAATCACAGTTTTACCTCGCATTTGAATCCTCTCCTCCATCGTCAAAATTTACCTCCGCCTTTCCGTCACCAAATTTATTAAAATTTTCAAATCATAGCCTATCACATTGCATGTAAATCTATGCATAGGTCTTATGTCCTCTGGAAATACCACCTACACCTGCGCAATACATAATTACATATAGATAGCCTACCATATCCTTTCTACTTACCCAAGTCTCACCTCTTGCAGTCTTGTCGTGGTATCTCTCCACGGGTCTCTCAATAAAAGTTTAATATACCACAGCTCTTTCACAAATCTTGTCCAGATTCCTGCTCTTTATGTGCCTCGCTAGTTCGCCATATCAATTATGAACATCATCCAATAGGCCCATACAGCATCTTTAATAAGCAGTCCTCGAGAACTCCAACGCAGGGCTTTTTTAACGTGCAGTTCTACACAAAATGTGCAGTTCTAAATGGATTCGTGCAGTTGTAGAAGCACTTCCATCACGTTCTGTGTAGTTAAAACTAGTAAAAATAGACCATTTTACTCAGATTGGGAGTAATTTACCATGGAGGACGAGAAAGGAGAGAAGAGGATGTGCAGTTCTAAAAATTCCTTAAAAACAGCCCTGCTCCAACGGAGTATTAGGCTACTTCAGGACAGTTTGTGTCTAAGTGATTTTAAAAAAGAGCATGGGCGCCCGCAGAAATTTTTACAGGAGGGGGCAAAGTACGACGGTCAAGGTTAATTTTTTTAACAAAAGGCTGAAACATCCAAAACAGGAAAGTAACTACATGCATGGGTAGGAATTCTCTTGAGCAGGTGAGACGAGTTTTGGATGGAAATCCTGAGGAGTGATAAAATATGAGTCTCTTTTGAAAGTTTGTTTGCGTTTGAACTCCGTAGATTTCGTACTCGCAGTAAAAAGGACATAAACTATGGTTATTGCACCATTGATTTTATATAGGGCTATACAATACATAACACCGGCGAATAATCGACGCAATTTCAAGTTGTTTTAGTGAAATTTCAAATTTTTACATTAAGCTTAGTGTAATTTATTGATAATTAATTTTGTGCAGTTGTAAAAGGTTACCTTACACCGAGACTCCAGTAAAGTAGGCCATAATCAATACTATTTCCATGGGCAGCGGCGAGAGTGGTAAAACCCAGTGGGCATGGCTACAGTTTTTGGCAAGAGCTTGAATAGTACAAGGCAGAAAATTAAAAGCATGTTTATTTTTGCAAAAGTTACTAAACATAGATTTCTTAGTTCTACATGTTAATAAATCAGGCATACACTCGATAGCTTATAATAGGGTCTATGCTAATCAGCAATTAAGAAATGCGTAGACAGCGTAGTTCCCCTAGTATAAAAACAATAAATTTAGTGTCCACTTGATTCAAAAGGAGGATCAAATTAAGACTCAACATCCTACTCAGCTATCACTTCAAGTCCAAAAAGAGTAAACTAATGAAAAACCTAGGCTATTACTGAATAAATCGCTTGTATGCTACATGTAGCTCCAACATCAAGAGATGTTCTCCAAGCTTTTCAGCAATTTTTATCGTGTTTATCTTAGAGCACTGAAAATTGAAGACTCTTTCTATTCAATAGGAGTGCTGGTCTGCTTAGGCAAGATTTGCATGAAATCATGACGCCATAAAATAAGTCGATGAACCATAAGTAGGGGAGAACAGGCACCCTTGATCCCGATGCACCCTTGATCCTTTGTCGTTTTCTCTGGAATTACTTACTTACTTGACTGTGGCAGGGCACCAGACTATGTATAATAATGATCATTTGCATGTGGCTACGTTTTGGGCTATCATTATTTCTTTGTTTACCTTCTATAGCTGTCACATGATTTCATAGCCGAAAATTGTAGTTTTTCGTTCATCTAACGAACCTCATAAAATGGAACTTACTTCAAATCTCGTCATCTGCGTTACATATATTGGGACAGAAAATAGTATTCTTACCATAGCCTACAGATATATTTTAGCGATATATTTGAAGCGATGATAAAGTTTTATATTTTTTTGTGGAAAGACTATGGTGATGCACCCTTGATCCTAGCATGCATGTGCACCCATGATCCCCAGGTTAATGGTGCGCACGTGACGAATTATGAATACAAAGATAGCCTAACCTGATTAATCATTGCGCACACCATAAGCTTCATTTCTCGAAAATAAATCATTATGTCGCATATGAATTTGTTATAAACAATTTGCAATTTATTGTAGGCAGTGTTCAGATAATATTGACGGGTCAATCTTTCCTAAGCTCTGTGGAGGACCATGATCTACAACATAGCCATATGATCACAGTTGACTGCAAACAGTAATTTTAATCTGTCTGCCTATGAGCTTGTTGACTTAATGAAGCAATATTTTTCAATTATAGGAAATTTTAAAATAAAACATTACGAAGAGTCCGGATCATTAAAGATTCTAAACAACCACGTTTTTGGCACCCTACGGGTGATTTTTTCCTGATGGAGCTAAAGAATAGAGACTCATATCATATTTTACATTATAAGGCCCCTGCATGTATTTACGCCTTTCTGTTCAATGCAAAACTGCATAAAGTTTGACAAAATTGCTATTTTAGCAAATTAACCTAGATCAGGGTTTTATTCACATTGCCATGTAGGCCTATAGGCCAATTTTAAGTTTGCCTAATTCATTAAAAAATTGTATAAAGTTTAACCCAAAAGCTCGAGTTAATGCAAGATTTGTGTTTTGATTGTCAATTCTACCCTCACTTTTGTTATTTTCATTAAAATAGCCTGTTTTATAGTATGTTTCAACATAGCAGATCAAGGGTTCCTACATAGGATCAAGGGTGCCAATATAGGGGATCAAGGGTGCCAACCTGTTGGCACCCTTGATCTCTTTTGGGTACCTCGACTAAATCTGTAATATCTTTTGTCAATGAAATTTATTTAGAGGATTAAATATCTTGGATGATGCGCAACATAATTCTCTATCAAATGATACCTTAAAATATTTACTAAAGCTTATATATTCACTTAAATTCAGAAAAATCTAAAAAGAGGATCAAGGGTGCCTGTTCTCCCCTAGGCCTAAGACAAGTATTCACAAATTCAGGAATTTAATGTAGAGTTGTTCTTCACATTGTTTCGTGTAACGGCAACAATCTGGCAAAAGAGCAGAAGAACAGATTACATACTTGCCTATTAACTTAACACAACCTTGTAACCTGTCTGACAATGGGCTGCACGGGCAATGCATGAGTAAGTTGTCCAACTCGTCATCAGTCTGTCAGGTTTTATATGCACTTGGAAACTGTCATCTCCTAATCTCAGCTTTGTTGTTTATTAGTAAAGATTTAGTTAAGCTTTAGTTAAGACACGTATCCATATATTATTTATACTGTATAATAATTATTATTTACTATACTATAGCGTCTGTTCTCTCCCCATCTATTCATACCCCACCATCTTGCTTAAATTAATCATGGTATATTATAGGCCCCCTACTAAGCGGGACTTGTCCCTTCTGGAGGGCTTGTTGCTCCCTTCTCTATCTAATAAAGTTCTCAACCGAATACATTACTATGTTAAATATCAATTGTCTTGCATTATTTTCTGTTTGTTTTGCTTTATTGTGGGATCAATAAATGATTTTTGATTTGATTTGATTGATTTGATTTGATTTCCCTTGAATCGCCCATGTTTCGCTTTGAAGCTTGATCTGTTCACTTATTCTTTTCACATTTTCTAATAATATTCTATCGACCGCATTTTCCCGTTTGGTGGTTTCCTAAAAGTTTCTTGGTGTGCATTCTCAATGAGTTTCCTCAACGTTACGCTTCGAAATTATTACTAGAACAATGTCCCATCAGGAAGAATAATTAGACCTAGTAGGTTGCCTCTAATTATAATTTGCATAAAAGAATGTGTTTTGACAGCGGCAGCAAACCAGAGCACATTAATTTTATGTGGGCGCAATTTACCCACACGCATAAAATTTAATTACAATATGCAATTATGCATTCTGTAGATTCCTGATCGATTGTCTTCATTGGCTCAAACATAAGCGAGAGCTGCAGGAAGTACCAAGTTTATTTTCAGTTATTTCATGTACATACATGTAGTAAAATGAAAGCATGCATAGAAAGTCATGTGCATGAATATTCAAACACTTGAGCATGTGTACTGAATGTAAATATTGCTGTCATGTTCTTCAACCGGTTGCTTTTTCAAGCACCCTCGAACTCGTCTGGTGTTCGGTGGTCTGAGCAAGAAAGTTATTAGGCCCTATAGGGCCTATAGCTACTTGCATATCAACGCAATGTACAATGTAGGCCTAACATTAACAGTACTGAGCGGAGTCAAATTCAACGCAGCGGAATGCTGTTCCAATAAATAAAATCGCGACATGAGAAGGAAGAGGGCTTTCCGTGTTAGGCCTATGTAAAAGAAATCCTGTACTTGAATATCTAATCAATCAGGGAGCGCTGCGACTGATTAAGAGCATTGTTTTCAATAAAAGCTCCTCGATATGCTGATCTTTTATGAGGTTTCGACAAGACCCATGCCGGTGTCATGCGAGATACTATCCGGCAACAGAAACTATCCGAAAACGTATGTCATTGGTTCACGTGACATATGACGTCAGAGAGCAACGCTAGACGACTCAGCCTCGTTTTCGTTGACAAATATGATCCGGGCTGCTTGTAGTTGCTTGCGGAAAACAAAATGCGGGTTCTTTATAAATAATATTACATAATTACAAATCCATCTATCTTTAGTCTATTTATTTATCAAGAACGAGACATTATTGTAATCTTATTGCGTTGCAATGTCTCCGAAAATGTTGTCGAAACTGCTGAAGATTAGGCCTATGTAACTAACCTGTGATCCATGGTTTTAAGCCTACGGATCAGTGATGCCACAGCTGGGTTTTTTCCACTAGATCTGGGTTTTTCGACATCGTCTGGGTTTCTGTTTTTTTTTGGGCAAAATCTGGGTTTATTTTGGTGAGTTGATATTTT
Source organism: Lumbricus terrestris (assembly GCA_949752735.1). Classification (NCBI taxonomy): domain Eukaryota; kingdom Metazoa; phylum Annelida; class Clitellata; order Crassiclitellata; family Lumbricidae; genus Lumbricus; species Lumbricus terrestris. The sequence continues at coordinate 79,581,873 of OX457037.1, forward strand.
GTATCTACTACACTCGATTCGAGGGTTAGTCGCTTCATGGACACGCCTTCGCCACTTTTTCCTGTCCTCCGTCTCCTTCAGTATCCTCTCGAGTGGTAGTTCCATCCACGTGATGATATTGACGATCCATTCCATCCTCGGTCTTCCCCTTGCCCTTGCTCTCGAAATTGTACCCTGTATTATTTCCTTTTCCATGCAGCCCCCTGTTTCCTCATCAAATGACCGAAGTAAATGAGCTTTCTTTTTATCATGCTCAATAAGGTTCTTTCTGTTCCCGTTTTCTCCAATACCCATTCGTTTGTTCTTTTCTCTGTCCATTGCACTCTCAAGATCTTTCTTAGGCATTTCATTTCAAAAGCATTTATTCTGTCTTCTTCTCTCTTTCTGATCGTCCAACTTTCACACCCATATGTCGCCACTGGCCATACCAAAGCCTTCATGAGTCTGATCTTGGTAATCATTTTTATATTATGACTTTTCCATAGCGTCTTCAGCGCTGTCCCTGTGTTGAGTCCTCTTGCTAATTTCTCTCTTATTTCTGGGCTTTTGTCCAGGGGGAGCTAATGTCCGAGGGGGCTAATGTCCGAGGGGGCTTTTGTCCGGGGGGCTAATGTCCTACACCCGTTATGTGTTTACAATTCTAGTAGGCTCGACCCGCTGCGCATACGCACACGAATATATCGATTAAGCTTTTTGTTAGTATCATAGTATGGATGCCGAGTCTCTGACAACTCTAACAATTGATATTTCTAAAGTTATAATGGCACCTTATTCGACTCTTTTGACGTACATTTTGTTTACCCTCATACGAACAAGCGAAAAACAACTTAATTTGAACAAAAGCGGTCTAAAATAGCTTATATGAATAGTCTGGGTTTTTCTGAGTTTTTTTGGAAGGAAATCTGGGTTTATTTCTGAAACCTCAATGACAACACTGCTACGGATGAATAGTAGAGCAACCACAACGTGGTAAACAGAATTAAATAACTGCCATAGTTAGCTTAAGGGTTGATGGACAAGAACCGATCGAGAGGTTAAGTTGTTTTGATGATGGATGATCAAGGTGATTACTTAGTTGCAACTGTTTCGATTCACAGAATCTGCATATATGTAATATTATAATTAGCCTATAGGCCTACGGTAATATTTGCAGTTTGGCGTCACTGTGTGGTAACGAAACTCACTAAAGCGACGCCCTCCTTCTTTACTCAGGTATGGGACTGGCATTTGCATAGTGCAGTCAGTGACAAATTGGCGGCCAGAATCTTTAATGGCTATAAGTGAATTTATATGTACAATGGAAACATGATCTCAGGGTCTAAATCAGCATTTTCGAGGCCAAGGAATGCGATGGAACCAATTTCACTTATATTGGCACTGCAAGGAAACCACAATTGGAGTAAAATGGCGGCCAGATTGTTGAATTGGCTATCGGTAAAGTTCTGTATCTAATGAATATATGATTTAATAATTTCTTGGTCAAAATTAATAATTTCACGAAAGCCACATTCTATATGTAGCCTAGCAATGAGCCTATTATGCAATGAAACTATCATATCTAGTCGAAATTTTTAGTAGCCTATGATTACACTGCAGTTTAACTATTGCTGGCATTATATATTAGGGTGTCCCACGATTGCACAGGAAAAATATTTTTCTTGAAACTTGAAATGCAGTCCCTCCAAAAAGTTTCCTTATGGTCCTATGATAGTACCTGCCAAATTTCTGGACATTTTGAAAATATTTAGAGGCCGCTCAAAGCTCACATATAATATGTGTAAGTTGTCACAAATTATACGTGCGACATATAGGCCTATGAGTTTGAAATTTTCGGAGGTCCACACTTTGATCCCACTAGCGTGCTTATGTATTGCTTAATAACCTTATATTGCTCTGAAATACTAAAATCTACAAATATGCAACCTTATTGTATTTGCGAATGAGGTTTTTCAAGCATAAGGACGACAGTTAAGCTCTCGAGCAAACGAATGATGTAAATGTCGTGCACTAGGATTGCAGGTCGCTACCTCCACATGGCAATCATCACTGGAGTAGAAATGAATAAGGTTAACAGATTGTCAGTCTGATTTTTCTCTAGTTGGTGGAAGTAGCCTACAAACATGTTGGTGTGCTAAAGTTGACCTCTGGACCAGGACAGGAATCAACGGTTGCAGTTTGAACCTTTTGAAGTCGTGAAAGTGTGATGCATTAGGCCTAATTATTGGCAAATGCTTTGAGACAACGGCTTTCAATAACTGCATATTAAATAGAGTTTGCAATGCCTTGCACCCTTCTACATCAGCCATCAGTCGTAACATCTTGTTAACATCACAGAAATCTTTTAAGTCCAGTTGCCTGGTGCATTCTTTGTGTCCTTGGTAAAAATTTGTCCATCAATGGTCTGTAATTAAGCTCTGCAAGCCATTTAAAGATGAATGCTCCAATCTGGTTCACCATCAACCAAACCCTCGACCAATGCTACTGCAGTCTGCATCTAACAAATCATAAGAATTCATTACTGAACAGCTTTAGCGTGGCCATACTCGAAATATGACTATCAAGAATTTTCAAAACTCTTGGTATTCATGGTTGGATTGAACAATTCGGTAGCATTTCGCAAGCCTGTTGCCATCACAGAGCAAGTTGGATGGGTAAGGCAATATAGATCTAATTGCTTTATGATGGAAACGAATCACATATACAGTTGACGACCGTGAATTACAGGGCATCCAACCCAAACAAGTCTCAGATTTGTGATTGACATCTACAGTCAGGCGGTGTTCTCATGTAGAGTCACTGCTCTCTTTGAATTAATCCATAGCTTTATAATTCTGGCAATGCTGCTCTAGATGACAAGTCTGAAAATGATGCAACATCATTCTTGGTATACCAGCACCTAAGATATAAGAGATAGCAATTCTCTCTGTTCTTTCAGTGAGTTCTCATTAATGTGGAATAACGGGGTTATCTCTTCCTAAAAGTTTTTCCCAAACCATGCTGCGTTCAAATATAGTTTTCTCGATCTTTCGGTGAAAGAGTGGCGAGATAGCCAATCGTATAAGACCACGTGTGATTTTTCATAACGTTGGTCTGTGTAAATGACTGTGCTGAACAAACATGACGCAGCTTTGATACAGAATTTCAGCTCAACGATAACGAAGAACGTAGATCGGAGACAATTTCTCGTACAGGTTGTCGAAAAACACAGGCACATGTTTTCTAACCACAATTGTGACAATCTTGTTGACATGTGTAAATGTAGAACGTAGAACTGAAGAACAATTTGAGTGCAGTGATGTAGAATCAGCAGATCAGTATGAGAATAGTAAAAAAATAACGGTCCAGACGTTGATTTGTTGTGTAGCTGCATGGGGTGTGCAATTAAAACTTTACTGTGTGGTCCTAGGACAAATAGGGGTTGAACCTCACAGCCCCCTCAGAATTTCTTACTATGAAGCAGATGAAGGTATGGAGGAGCTAAAACCACGACTTGTTACATTATCAAGAGTTTGTAATGACTACTCCCAATGATTAGTTGTGTGTGCACTGATATTGTGTCCAAAGTTCAAAAATCTCAAATTTTTCTCGATTTTGCATTTTTTGAGCATAAGACTATGCCCAAAATATCCATTGTATCCAATAAAGTTAAATACCTGTTAATTCTACCATTCACGAGCTTTCCAAGGGTAGTAAATTTGTTATAATAGGATCAACGATTGGGATATAAAGGCATTTAGAACTTGGACACATCAGGCGCAAATTATGCCAATATGGGTTAAATTTGGGCGGCTTGAGCCACCCCTAAATATTTTTTTAGTGTCATAAAACTTTACAGGTGTTATTATGGGACCATATGGAAACTTTTTAGGGGGACTGCATTTCAAGTTTCTAGAAAAATATTTGTTGGGACACCCTATTATATATGTGCCATATTCATACTTCAATGTTTCGTAACTTAATTTGATCCATCAATAGTTTCAATGTTTCTTGACTTGGCAGATAAAGGGTAGGCCTATACTGTCTATTTAGGCGTTGTTGCTGTCAATGCAATTGCGTTCAAGTGTACATCCATGGCAAGATCGCACTTCGACAACTGCAGTAGGGCTTGATGCTACACTTGTTAACTTCGCGTGATTTGCTGTAGACAATTTCATTTATTCATCCTAATTTTATGAAACCAAAACGATATCTATTATAATGTCCAGATACTGATAACTTGATAAGGAGACATTGTAACAGCAAGACACTCATGTGTAAAGCATGCATAATGCTATGTTTAAGAATTCCTGAGTAAAATAGCTAGGACGTGGTACATTTTGGTACTTTATGGCCTATTTGGGTGCATGAATAAATAATGAAACTGGATGCATTCTGTGCAGGAAACATATTTAGGAAAAGTCATAGAAGCGATTTTTTCAACTATTTCCAGGGATTAAAATTTCCGTGAAAAACCGAGATGGGGGTATTTTTTTACCCCCCGGTGACCCTATAAGGGTTAAAATAGGTCTATGCATCGTAATT
>OX457037.1:79586593-79706123 GCA_949752735.1 Lumbricus terrestris
AAATGGTGCTTTGAGTTTCACTGTCGGCAATGTAGGAGGAGATTGGAATGATGCTTTGGGTGGCAATGTAGAAGGAGATTTGAATGATGCTTTGGGTGACAATGCAAGAGAAGATTTGAATGGCGGTGTGAATGAGGTTTTGGGTGGCGCCGTAGGTGGCACTGTCGGCAACTCGGTATCTGACTTGAATGGCCCTTTGAGTTTAGTCACTTCAGAATCACGAGAGATTATTCACGAGTATTCATTTAAAATTTCGGGTAAGGGTTTCTACATATTTGTAAATTTCCTGGAGGGGTTGTTTCCAATGGAGCTTAGGGTGGCGCCGTAGGAAAAGGTGTGAATGGTGCTTTGGGTGGCAAGGTAGGAGGAGGTTTGACTGGTGGTTTGTTTGGAACTGCCGACAACGCAGGTGGAAATTTAAAGGGCCTCTTGAATGTAATAATTCTTGTCGCTGAATGAGGAATCGTGGGTATCATACGCAGTGCAATTGTTTCGAATTTTCAACTCTATGATTATATTATTTCCTCATTTAAGATTTACGTTCCGGGCTCGACTAAATCATTGAATGATTTTAGAAAATATGACATAAAAATTTCATAATCTATTCTCTGCTATTGCTTAAATAAACGATTATCACTTTGCATTTATATATAAATCTTGTTGTCTCGCGTTGTTGGACCAGTAATCTAGTGTGAGTCAATTTCAGGGGAAAACAAAGTGCTCACAACAAGATATATCAGAAATTTCTAGTTTGAACCTCATATGACCACTAGGTCTCTCTGTGTCCCCGCTCCATAATGTCTTCTGCAGGGCTCTGTCTTGGACACTTCTCTTCATAATCTATACCTCAGATCGTGCCCCTCTTCTTGCCTCCCATGCTTGCCCACCTGTATGCAGATGATGTAGAAGCCTACGAGGTCCAGCACTGCCGTGCCTCTGCCTCTCTTGCAACTGTCCATGCCATGAGCCTCCCCATGGAACCCCCGGGGACTTGGATCTCGTCCACTCGAATCCGCCTCAACTCTTTAAAAACTCAATTCATTTCGCGTGGCGCCGCCAGCAGCTGGCAAAGCTAGACAAGACAGCGAATGCTGATGCTTTCCTCATTTTGTCGTCTCAAACAGGGTACGTGACCATAGTGTTACTCTTGACAAAGAGCTCACTTTTGCTCCACACATTCACTCACTAATCCGCACCTGTTTTTATCAACTGCGTCAACTACGCACTGTTGTTCGCTCGCTTACTCCTACTGCTGCTGCAACCTTTGTCCATTCTTTTGTTACCACCAGACTTGACTACAATACTGCTGCTTTCTCTATTCTTACCCGCCAATTGCCCGTCTGAATTGCCTTGATCGCATCTCGCGCTCTGTAGCCCGCCTTATTGGCCGCATACTCAAATTCAGCCGCATCTCCAGCTATAATTATGCGTGACATCCTCCTCTGGTTCCCACTCAAGCAGAGACTTGAATATAGAATTTCTACTCTTGTTTGACGCTACCTTGCTTCTGTCTACCTTTGTGAGCTCTGTAGCCCTACTCCTGGTTCTCGCCATTTCCGCTCCATTCGCTCGACTGAAAAATTGGTTATCAGTCCCTTTTGCTCGTATTTCCACTATCATAACCATGCTTTCTCTGTGGTAGGACCCTCAACCTGAAATGGTGTTCCTCTGACACTCCACTCTCTTTCTAAAATCCTTTTCAGGCTTTCCTCTCTAATCTTAAGACAGTTTTATTTGACCGCGCTGGAGTTTGGAGTGCCTCTGTGTGGTGGCGGTGTGGTGGGTGTGGTTCGGTGGGGTTGCGGCCGCAGCGGGTCGAATCCTAAATTTCCCGGGCAACGCCGGGTACTCCAGCTATAGTAGTAGTAGTAATAATAGCAATAATAATACTAATAATAATAATAATAATTACGACGAACAATGGTAATAATACTATTACTACTGCTCTAATAATATATTAATATTAATATATATTAATATATTAATATTAATATAGATAATTTTAGAACAACAATAAGCATTCTTCTATTGTTTCATAATACTGCACGCATATACCCGAATCCCAAGCCTTATAGCATCGTGAAATTATTTAAAACATGTTTTAGTCATCTTTTCATCGCTCATCCAACTTCTAATTCAACTATATCACAGTTTCGTTATTCATCCAACTTCTACTTCAACTACAAATATTTTGATCGTTCATCCAGACTCTAGTTTTACTGTTACAATATAGCACAAAACAATGATTTCGTCGCTCATCCAACTTCTACTTCTGGTAATTAATATGCTAATCCAGCTTCTAATGATACTGCAGTACGTTAGCAGTAATATCATGTTTTCATCGTTCATCCAACTTCCAGTTTACGGAAATAAAATATCGCTGAAGTGTTATAAGGCTTGGGATTCGGGTATATGCATACTGCACAGGCCGTCACAAGGGCGCCTCATCAGAATACCAAAAAAACCACAACAAGACTAGTATCATCATTATAATGATTCCCATCCATCCATCCTGTTAGCGGGATATTCATCCCTTAGGGCCTTCCTTGTTACCATCCGATAATGTGAAGCATGTTATACTATGTCTATTGTGTATGTTGATGGTTGGTTACAATAAATGAATTGAATTGAATTGAATTGAAATCACACCATTGGCCAAATATCTCTTCAAAGTCCTATCCCTAACACATCACTGCAGCACTCAAGTCCTAACTGGTCTGCAACTCTATGATGTGGTACGTGTGACAGCCTCTTCTTTCTTCTTCTTCTTCTTCTTTCTTCTTCTTCTTCTTCTTTCTTCTTCTTCTTCTTCTTCTTCTTTCTTTTTCTTCTTCTTCTTCTTCTTTCTTCTTCTTCTTCTTCTTCTTCTTCTTTCCCTTCAGGCTAGAATTAATGTTGAAAAGATCATTGAGCTTGTCTGTATATGTTTTTGTCATCATCATCATCATCATCATCATCATCATCATCATCATCATCATCATCATCATCATCATCATCATCATCATCATCATCATCATCATCATCATCATCATCATCATAATCATCATCACCATCTTCTTCTTCTTCTTCTTCATTCTTCTTCTTCTTCTTCTTCTTCTTCTTCTTTCCCTTCAGGCTAGAATTAATCCTCTGGCGAGAGATCAGCCACTCGGATTCTTCACCCCCACTTGAGACTCGGTATATCGAATCGTATTCTCGAGATTACTACAGCGCCAAACAAAAGCAAAGTCGCGGGCACCAGCTTATTCACCGGCGATCCGTATTTGGACTCTCTAGTTCTGAAGTGGTTCACTTTAAGCCACTTTTCCCACTAAATCGAATGCGCTCTTTCCGATGGTGAATTCAGCTAAGCCGCTAAATGATTCTATCATGGCGTATTTGTGACATATTGGTTATAGAACTGATAATAATCAACGCATACGAAATATCAGTAGTGAATCATGTATGTTTGGTTAATTCTTAAGATTCACCGCTTTGATTGCAAGCTGGTTCAATTATAGCGGTTCAAGTTGACTTGATCCACTTGTGGGATTAAATTTAGTAACTCGGTGACACGCTATTATAAGGGATAGTGGATAATTCACACTTGATTCGCTCTTCCACCAAAGGTTTTGGTCGTTTTGAACTAGCACTGAACAAAAAAATCTTCATTAGAAAATTAATCTTGTGTGTTAACAGTGTTATAAATAATAATAGACTAATTATTCTCGTGTTTCGCAAACTTCGATAGGAACTTCGTCAAGTTGCTAATAATTAACAAACGATATGGAGAAAATGGCGTCTTGAAAAGACATTAGGCTACCCACAGGACAAAGGTCCTTGGACAAAACAGCCCGATTTTGGGTAAAAAAACCCACTGCATGTAGGATAGCTCACAATTATTAGCCTATATTTCTTAATTTAAAGGAAAAAGATTAGGCCTAATTATCGTGTTTCCGTTCGATGTTTTAAACGCATCATTGTAAAGAATTGTTGTTGGTGTCAACATGCAGATACAAAGTTAGCCTATAGCTATTCTTAGCCTGTAGCTGTTTTTGGGTCTAATTGTATAACATGCAAATAAAATTATGACTTACACCCAAACATATAATTCTTGCAGATGTTTTGATGCATAACTTGTAGCCTATGTATAATATAATAGGCTTGCACGTTGACTTCAGCCACAAAAAAGCCATCCACCCTCTATTTCAGCAATAAAATACCCTCATCCAGCTTCCAATTAAACATACCGTTTTGTCCGTACAATTTTGTCCGTACCATTTTGTCCGTACCATTTTTTCCGCTACCATTTTGTCCTAGACCCCTTTAAGACCCATATTCTTCTCATCCTCTTCCTTCTCCTCATACTCGTTCTCTTCCACAATTTCCTCATAATCCTCATACAAGTCATGCGAAAAAAATGTGCTGGCATGTAAGAAATTTTCGATCTTAGAAATTTATCACGACAGAAAATGTTTGGACTTAGAAAAATTTTAAAGAAAAAGTTGGGGAAATGGAGCAAATTTTCGAACTTAGAAATTTTCTCGTCAGAAAATACGTGGAATTAGAAACTTTGAATTCATACATCTAAGACGCATATTTCCCCTTCCTCCTCCTCCTCCTCATCACACTCTTCCTCCACCTCCCCACAAGCTACTACTCAATGCAGTGTAGTAACGTTTTAAACCAATCGGCTACCATTTCCGTGACTTTCTCCAACGAATAATTTCCATTTCTATCGTGTACAAATAATGTCTTAAGTTGGACGTCTCACTAGGATATTAACCTTCAGTTTAAAAATGAATAGAGTCTATGAATAGTCTATAGAATGTTTTCGTTTAAATCTTTGGGATCAATCTGGCGTCTGTGAGACAATATAATTATCATGAAAAGTTTTAGGCTCCATTTGCCTGGATTGAAAAGAATGCTGACTTTTACTGGTATAACTGGACAGAAGGCAGGCTATGCCAAAATTTAACGTTGGATGGAAGAATGGTAAATGAATGCTACCCAATCATGAAGGGCAAGATCCTCGAATTGACTCATTAGAAGTCACACAATAATCACACAACAAATCACACAACGTGAAAGTTACTCGTTACTTTTCCATGGCCCTACGACATGCATTTACAGTAGTATTAACAAAACCAATTACGCTAGTGAGCTCTGTATTCTGTATACATCACATGTTTATCATATGCTCCGATTACAGGCTGATCTCTGAGGTCCTGATAAGGTCTCTAAACCGATATAGCGGATGAAAACAACTTACACTGATCGCATTTCAAATTTTATTTGCATCTGCAGCCGCTCAATAGGCCTTTAAAGTAAATGTAAGTCTTTAAATTCCTGCTAAAGGAAAGTGTTTTGTTTAGTTCGTCAAAAGTTCGCTTGTAATTACAGAGTATGATATGAAAAAACCTTTAGGAATATTATTATGCCTACTCCTTGGAAGCGTTCTACATTTTCCTCCGGGCCTCGGTAAACGTCTCTCCTGTTTGACTGTGACACTGAGCGGAACAGATTCATTGTTATGTTGGTGATAATCGTGGAAAGTTCAATAATTTTAGATCCAGTTTAAAATTACAATAAACGCAGTTTCTAATAATAAAAAAACTATTAAGTGAAGCTTACTTGCGAGACTAACATGACTATTGCAGCCCTGTCTATAGCTTGCTACTTATTAATAAGCCTATTATGAATGAATATACGACAATTATATTATACATTTAAAAAAAAATTATATTTCAAAGAGTAGGCTAAATGTAGGCTTTGAATTGATCGAATGAGATCTCAACCACGATCGATCATTTTATGTTATAAATCTAATAGACAATGAAGCGCTGAACAATCGAGTGAAAGACTTGCTCAAGGTCCCTTCATGGCGGTTTTAGTTGGATTCAAATCTGCAACTCTCCAGATGCAAGGCAACGAAATACCTCCTTAGTCCTTACATCTTCCGAATTGTAAACCGTTTCTGCTTTATGGAGTGGAACCTGTCAGCCCTACCAAAGTGTGCTGAATACTTTAGAGTACACTTACAGCTCTGTAGTGTGTAAAATTTTCAAAGTCTTCCATTGTAGTGTTGCATCTGTACTGCACTTCACGCATGAAAATAATATTACAGACTGCTGGCTATATCCAGAAGATTGCGTTTTATCCAGAAATGCCTTTCACACAACAATGTTGTTGTCAGTTTTGCATCATGTTTCTCTTCCACACCTAAGTGTTTGAGCGCTTGTTATTTTCGGTTTATACATTCTTGTTGTGTATGCCACCACTGTCTGGGAATGAACAATTGAAAATGGTCAAACAAAAAGATATAACATATATAGCTTATAGAAACAATTATTGCGTGGATAATGTAATATAGATCTACGTATAGTTGTATCATATATGCATTAGGGTGGTCGTTAAAAATGAAAGTTGGAATTGACTGTTCTCCAAGGCGCCATTCGGTTCCATTCTCCCCAGAAACATCACACAAAAAGTTGTAAGAGAAAATATTAACATTTAGGACTAGCACAACGTCATCAAAGTTTTACCCTTATAATGGCAAGTCTTCTAATGCTCAAAAGTAGCTATGTGGTTGTAATCAACCAGGAATTTTCAAACTCGGAATCAATTCAACTACTTGTAGTTGGTCCACGCTTAAACATAATGATTAGGGTGGTCGTTAAAAATGAAAGTTGGAATTGACTGTTCCCCAAGGCGCCGTTTGGTTCCATTCTCCCCAGAAACATTACACAAAAAGTTGTAAGACAAAATATTAATATTTAGGACTAGCACAACGCCATCAAAGTTTTACCCTTATAATAACAAGACTTCTAATGCTCAAAAGTAGCTATATGGCTGTAGTCAACCAGGAATCTTCAAACCAGGAATCAATTCAACTACCTGTAGTTGCTCCACACTTAAACATGATGATGCTACTGTCATCGTAATCATGATCATCAATTTATATAGCGCCACTTCAAGAAAAATTCCTCTAAGGCTAGAAAACCTGTATAACACACCGCATCACAGATAATATCTATCATATCTTATTTCTTTACAAATAGTACCTGTTTTACCTTGTCTTGATTGATTATAATAGCGTATTGTTCTTAGACTGCTACAGTAAGGGAACAGTAATAGTATAAATTATATTGGAGAAAAATAAAAAAATTGTGCGGTTTCATCTGTGTCCTATATAATAAATTTATTCTGCAAAATCACCAAAATTCTTAATGAGGTCTGATTTCTGAGAAATATTTCTTTTTCTACCGTCATTGTTCATGGGGTTACTGGGTACAAGGAACTGGAGTAATATTAAAAAGTAGAAATCCATTATTTTTAGATGCGAATTTTTATCTCAAATTTAGGCTAAAATGTTTTCGAGCTGAGGCATTATTACACTGTCTCACAATTCAAATTGCATTTGGTCTTTGCATGGGTTTGAGCTATGGTGTAGTTTTCACGATTCACTTCCCTCAAAGTGACATCTCTGGCATGTTGCCCAAGGAAGGTGTTCATCTGCCTCCAAGGGTGTACCAATGGGTGTTGTCTTGAGAGTGCTATACTTATACCCTTGAATTGGTTGGTCGTCTGAGATGTTCATGCGGCCACTGTAATTTCAGCTGGATCCATTGCTGAGCATGATGTAGAGATTTTGAGTCGCATATAGCTTACGTGTTTGACACCATCGCCTTTCATGCTAATTTATAATAGGTAGTTAATTTACAATAGCTAATAAAGGCAGTGTAATTTGAGTCCACCCTTGACAGCACTTTCTGTGTCAATTGTTTGACTCTGTGTTCATGTTTTCAGCTCTAAAAGTAAGCTTATACTTTTAATTGGATAACTTCCATATTATGTAATAGACAACAATGTGAGTAGTCTTCATCAGGCACTCAATTATGATGCTCTCTTTGGAAGTTGTTTAAAAACTGCTTTTTTACTCCTATGTGGTAATAAGTAATTTCTTTGATCTATAAAAATTCTGATCTCAATAATTTCGCATCTATTTTAATTCATTTCTTTACAGCAACTCTTGATAAATCTTATCTGTGATGCGCTGTGTCATTCTGCTCTGATTACCACAATAAACGAAAATACATGTGTCATCAGTAGCTTTCTCTAGTTCAACTATTATTGAGGTCCTTGTCCGTATTATATCAGAATTTGTGTTAAATTTAAGCATGTAATAAAGAGCCTTTAGTGTAACAACAACTCCCTGTAGATAGAAATCAGGACTATCAAAAGAACATGGCAATGTGTTGACTTTCTAGTACAATAACATTCATTTAATCACCCAATCTGACACACCGCAGAATGATTACAAGTACATGTTATACGAAATACGGCCCACTATAGCACGACACGCAGATCGGTTTTACAGCAGTGGGTTCGGTAGCTTAACACTAATGGCCTAAGTGCTGGATCACTCTTGGTCGGCCAAGCCAGAAGCGGGAGGGGCAATCTTTATTTTTAGCAGAACCCGAGTGAAGCAACTCAACAGCAAAGTGCCAATGGCAGCTAACAGAAATTTAAAGTAGATTTATAGTAAAGGTTTATGGTCATCGATCTCAGGGACTCATGAGTCAAATACTATTGTGATGGTCAATTGTTTATAAAAATATATAACAAACCATTATCATCATTGTAGAAGTCAGACATACTTGTCAGTCGTGCTTGAGTAAAAGAATGTTGCATTTCTGTTAAAACTAGTCATAGGTCCAAAAATGTATCTAAATTAGCATTATACTCAAAAAGACGATGAAATTTCGTAAAATCCAAAACTTCAAACACGTTGTGCTAGTCCTAAATATTTTTCTATCGGGATAATTTTTGGGCTGCATCAGTCTTTTACCAAGTGGCACCAAATGGTGGGTTGGGGAAAGAACAAAAATGAAGTTGAAAATTTGCCATTACAGATGCGACCACCCTAATAATGATGCTACTGTTATCGTAATCATAATCATCAATTTATATAGCGCCACTTCAAGAGAAATTCCTCAAAGGCAAGAAAACCTGTATAACACACCGCATCACAGATAACATCTATCATATCATATCTTTACAAATACTACCTGTTTTACCATGTTGTCTTGATTGATAATAATAGCTTATTCTTCTTAGACTGTTACAGTAAAGGAACAGTAATAGCATATAATAGGGATAAACATAAAAAAGTTGGTTCGTCTGTGTCCTACGAAATTAATTTATTCTACAAAATCACGAATATTCTTAATGAGGTCTGATTTCTTAGAAATATTTCTTTTTCTACCGTCATTGTTCATGGGTTTACTGAGAACAAGGAACTGGTGTAATATTAAGAAGTAGCAACCCATTTTAGAGGCGAATTTTTATCTCAGATTTAGGTTAATATGTTTGCAACCTAAGGCGTTATTACCTGTCTCACAATTCAAATTGCATTTGGTCTTTGCATGGGTTTGAGCTATGGTGTAGTATTCGCGATACACTTCCTTCAAAGTGAAATCTCTGGCATGTTGCCCAAAGAAGGTGTTCATCTGCCACCAAGAGTGTAATGGGTGGTGTCTTGAGGGTGCTATACTTATTCTCTTGAATTGGTTGGTCGTCTGAGATGTCCTGGTGGCCACTGTAATTTCAGGTGGATCCATTGCTGAGCATGATATAGATATTTTTAGTTGCACATAGCTTACGAGTTTGACACTATCGCCTTTCATGCAAATTTATAATAGCTAGTTAATTTACAATAGCCGATAAAGGCAGTGTAATTTGTGTCCACTCTTGACAACACTTTCTGTGTCAATTATTTGACTCTGTGTTCATTATTTCAACTCTAAAAGTATACTTTTAACGGGATAAATTATGAAATATTTTTAGTGTGAAATAATTAACCACCAAGCAATACATCGTTGGAAATTAATTATTTCACACTAAAAATATTTCATAAGAAAACCTGCAATTTTCTCAAAAACCTCCAATTTTTCGAAACTTTGGCCCTCTGGGGGCAAAGGAAGACATTAATATTTTTCAAAACTTTTTTGATATTTCTTGACCCCATACCATAAGACAACTTTTTATTGCTAACGGATTTTCGATATCTAATATTCGTGTTTTTCACTCCACCCTAATATAAGCCTACATTGTATTTGTATTAAGAAAACTTAGACTATGTTTTCTGCAATTTGCGTTATACATGTAGGTGTGCTGTGCTGTGATTGCTTTATTTCCTTTATTTTATTTACTTCTTTTGTCTTGTTAATGTGCAACCATTATTTGGTGAATAAAGGATTGATATATTTTCTTGAATTGCCCTCGGAGGCCAATAACTAATAAGCTTAGATGCTTTGTTTTCTTTTCTTCCTTAGGCGGATGCCAAGAAACGAACAAGGGCCATTGCAAAATTGTGTTAATATCATCTTATTGATTATTAGTTTATTTACCGTTTGCAGGTTGCGCTAAGCCTGCGCGTGTCATCCTCGTCAGCAGTAAGTTATTCCGCAATTATTATCTACGTGAGACATTGTCTGCGCATCTACGCAGTCGCAGAAAGGGTCCTAACTCCGAAGCTTCCAACGAACTTGATTTGGCCGATTTGATGCGTTGATCGGAAGCGGCGACAGATGTTGTAACTAAATAATTCAATTGAATCAAAATTTTTGCAGTCATGTGTTAGTCCTAAGGTTTAGACGCCAAACATGTCTCAAACACAAAGTCATACATGTAGGCCTAGGTCTAATAGGCTACTGTACATTGCTATTGGTTGATCGTTGCTTTCGTGTTATAACGTAAGCCTACAGTAAATGTTGGCCGTAGGCTATTCCTGGCAGCGCGCAGATCGCCTATCAACATTATGGAGCGAATTGCAGCGACGAAAATAAATTATGCTAATATTCGGCACGGAATAAGTAGGTCATGAGTACCGGTTGGATCTTGTGGCATAACAATAGCATGTAGTTTTGAGTCGCAAACATCAGCATTAACGGTATTGTTCTACAAAAACTACATATTTATCGAAGTTGGTTGCGAGTTGTGAAATTATTAAAGAGCATACGAGAGAAAAAAACACACTGGTATGCTTATTTTCACTTTCATTTCAACTAGGGCTGCCAACCGTCCCGGATGTCCCGGACTGACCTCAAATTGTCCCGGAATTTGTGGCAGAAAAAATGTTGTCATTTTGCACACTAAACTCATGTGATGATTTTGCGTTCTGCGCTCAATTAAACCTAACGTTGGTGGGTGAGCATTGAAAGTTGGACAGCGCTGGTTTCAAACCACTGACACTCAGTAGCCTTTTTTAAAACTGTCAGTCCGTTCTAATGCATTTCGAGAGATGACGTGCTGATTTTTTCCATGACTTTGTGCCTGTGCAATATAGCCTATGTGGACCACACTGGAGAGTGTAAATTGGTATAAATGTCATATCTATGTAGTGACTGCGGGCGTCCCGGAATGGCGAAATCAGGAGTTGGCAGCCCTTATTTCAGCACCTTGGAGTGTGGATGTTTCCGCCATCTTCGCCGCACGCCTCAAACTCTGCAAAGCGTAAAATGTTCCGCTAAGCATATGGCACATACTTAGTCTATAAATTTACTCAGCGTCTTATCAAATGAATAACCTTATAACAACAGTTTAATTTACTGTTGTCATAAGGTTTGTAAACATTTTTACGTAGGCCTATCAAACGTTGGCTAGAATTTAAAGTTTGGATTCGTAATAATAATAAAACTGATGATAGTATGTATGGGTGATCGCAAGTGAAAAAAAATATTAAAAATGATTATAGGTAATTATTATGGCATCGTATCTGCACATTTTATATGGCTTTCCACAGTGCTCGTTCCTAGGGCCCCTTCCATCTTCACATAATTACACATCGCATATCGGTTCCCTCTTTAGGCCTACTGCCACTGTTACCCTGAAATTCAGGGTAACAGTGGCAGACACATTATTCAGGGCCTGAATAATGTGTAGGCCTACGCTGTTGACCTTCAGACCTAACTACACCGCTTCGTTTGTAACGCAACCGCCGTTCGTAATAATTATGTGGCTGGCATAAGATTGGTAAACATTAATTTTACATTGCATACGTAGGCTGCAATTTAAAGTTTGGATTCGCAATAATAAATGAAGATGATGATAGTATGGGCGGATGAACTCAAGTCAAAAAAAGTAATGAGAACGATCATAAGTTCATAACTAATTAATAGATCTATGGCATTTACAAAGCGCCTCTCTTTCAGCCTCTCTGTATGAACTACTCAAATCAAATCAAACTTATTGTTACAAAAAATTAGGCCTACACGTTATGCATCGTACAATGGGATCAAGATAATAGTATTGCTGCATGTGTCATTAGTCTATAATAATAATATTATTATTATTAGAGCGCAATTTCAATGACAACAACCTATTTTTGTCTCGTTACTAATCGCTAAGACACCTAGTAGCCTAGTCCATTATATGCCATGAGGTCCCGTTTGCAAAACGATGTTGGGGGAGTTTCTTTCTTTCAATCAGTCAGTCGGTCCCTGGACATGAAAAATCACCGAGGTGCTTGTCTGCCATAACGCCCCGAATGACGTAATTGACAAATCGAATATGGTTGCCACCGGCCATTTTGGAAAATTCATCTTTGTCATTGCTTACAGCATATGCACATGTAATACCTAAAATCTTGCTGATTCTGGTGTGTAGAATTCATTTCTGATACTGTTTTGTGTCATCCGGGGTCATCGTAACGTCATAGGATCATTGTAAAGTAGGGTGGAGTGAAAAATGAAAAATTTCTCGAATCTCACAGGCTTAGTGCCAATTATTTGCCTTTTGGTATAGTTAGTTATCATACCGGCCATATTGGAAAATTCATCTATGTCATTTCTTACAGCATATGCACGCCTAATACCTCTAATCTTACGGATTCTGGTGTGTAGAATTCATTTCTGATAGGCCCAGAGGCGGAGACCTAGGCGGGGGGGACAGCGGGGGACGGTCCCCTCCAAAGTTTGTGGTGGGGGGACGGAGGTGCTTTTATTCCCCCCCCCCCCAATATTTCAGAAATATTATAAATTTCTGCAGTGTTATCCACTGTTTATCCGTAATGATCGATTTTACTAGGATGACAGCCTAAAATGCTATCATTACAGTTTGCAAATTGAAAATATTTTAAACAATGGGAGGGACATACATTGTATATTGAAGTCTTAGGCCATGTCACTGAGCACTGAAATCACGAATAATTTTGTGAAGATGACAGTTAGAAAAGCTACGATTACAGTTTGGAAATCCAAACAATTGGGATGCGACACTCTTTAGAATTAAATCTTGGCTAGCAGCATTGGAAACTGAGTAATTTTATTTGGATGACAGCTAGAATTCCAAAAATAAGAATATGAAAATTCAAAAAATCAAAACAATGTCGAGATGACATTCATCAAAGCCTCAAGCCATGTCATTCAGCAATGAAATTATGAGAATTTTTTTTAGATCACATCTTAAAGTGTTTTCATTACAGTGTAGAACGAAAATTTAAAAAAAAACAATGAGGGGAACTTTGAAGTCTTAAATTAGGACTATTAGCACTCAAATGATGAGCAATTTAGTTAAAATGAGAGCCTAGAATGCAGTATGGAGATAAAAAAAAATGCTCGACATGGGGGACACTTTGAAGTGTTAGACCAAGGCAATTTCGTTAACATGACAGCATAAAGCAGTGTGGAAATTCAAAACATTTTTACATTTGGAGGACACTTCGAGGTCTTAGACCAGGACTATTTGCCCTGAAATTATGAGCAACTTCGCTAAAATGACAGCCTAAAATGCTATCATTGCATTGTGGAAATTCAAAAGATTTAAACAATGGGAGGGCACTTTTGAAGTACTAAACCAGGACTATTAACACTGAAATAATGAGCAGTTTTGAATGGCAGCTTAAAATGCTACAATTGCAGCATGAAACATAAAAATATTCAGACATTTAGGAAGGTGGCACAAATCATTTTTTCTTCTTGGCGCTTCGCGCCTCGGCGATCGTTTTTCGGCCGCTCGTCCGTCCCCCCCAAAGTTCGGACCAGGTCTCCGCCTATGGATAGGCCTACTGTTTTGTGTCATCCGGGGTCATCTTAACGTCATAGGGTCATGGTAAGGGTCATTTCATTTCATTTTTCATTTCTTATAGCATGTGAACGTGTAATACCTTTAATCTAATGTTACTGATTTAGGTATGTCGAATTAATTTCTGATATTCCTTTTGTCATCCGAAGTCATCTTAAGGTTATAGAGGTCATCGTCAAGGTCATCGAGTTTCATCGTTTTCAATTATTAAGCAAATGCATCTGCACTATCTCTAAAGGTACTGATTCAGATATATTGAATTCAATTCTGATATTGTTTTGTCATCCGGGGTCATCTGAAGGTTAATGAGCTTATGATCAAGGTTATTTTGTTGCATCAATGTTGTTGATTGATGTAACTTGAATGAATGCAGCTGATGTCTATTTTAATTGTGGGTTTTTGCCTTGCTTGTTTAGATTCTGTATAATGGGCGCGAGTAACTCTAAGAACTTTGAAGCCGCCGTTTTAGAAAAATACACAACAACAGCTTATTATTTAAGCAAAGGAGCATCTGGTAATGTGTATGGTCCCATTCCATGGCAGGGATCACAACTGGCGATCAAACAAGCTTTGTTCGCAGATGGAAAAGTCACTGACGATTTCAAGAAGCGCTTAGAAGCAAAGAAAGTTATATGGGCTTCGCTTGAACACAAGAACTTAATGAAAATTCACTTGATAGATTTAACCAGACTTCCGAAAGTGATGTTCCTTGTGATGGATTTCGCTGCTGGTGGTTCGTTACACAAAACTTTGAGGTCATTGGAACCTACCGATAAACTGCCAATTGCTGTCGTAACAGATTGGGCAAAACAGATTTCAGATGGAATGTTGTACCTACACGAGAAAGACATTGTTCACAGAGACTTGAAATCTTCAAACAGTGAGTAAATTAATCAAAATCTTCTCATCTTTTAAACCCGCTTTTATACATGTATTTTTGACCTATTTTGCTGTTGTAATAAGCACTAACTGAAAATTCAATAGACAACCCGCAGATTGGACCATTATTGCTCGATCCGGATGGGATTTTGTCCCTTGCTATAATCGCCGGCATTGAAAGGGTGCTGGGTGGACTGATTATAATCAGAAACCTGGCGAAGACCATCAGGGCGGAGCTGGTCAAGAGCAGAGGCGGACCTTTACAATGATGAATATCATTGAATACAGTTTGTCTAGTGACAGCTAGCGAACCATATCTTAGGGTTTCCGGGACTGCGCTTGGCTTGGGTCGCCTCCAAGAAGGTTTCCTGGAGAAGCGCGAAGATTAGGGTTTAACCCTCGTAGTATGTTGGGGTCCATATGGACCCCAAGCGTGTTTTCAATTGAATAAAAATCGGTGATGACATGCACTTAAGAAACTGAAATTTTATGACTTTTCATCATATATGGCGAGTAGTAATTCCTGCAAATAATTAATTTCCACACCACTTGTGGGGCCAGATATTAGACAATTATACACATTGGGGGGTTGGGGTCCATATGGACTCCAATGGTAATAATGCAATTGGATACTGCGCAAAGTTCTATTTTGCAACTTAGTTCGTGATATTTTACATTGCAGTGTTGTTGGTTCAACTTATGTCATGTTTTATAAGACTATATTCAGGGCTTAAAGTGTGCCTGGACGGTCATGGACGGCGTCCATGCACTTATTTTAAAATCTGAGCGCTGTACTGCCACTTATTGGTCAGCAGTCTGCAAATGTAAGGGGCGTCCAGGCACTTCTTTTGGAAAGGTAAGAGGCGTCCAAGCACTTATTTTCCCACACTTTAAGCTCTGAATAGCCTATATTGTTTTATTATTGTTAATTGTATGCATATGTACGTATTGGTATGCTATGGGAAGACAGGGCTTTCAAAATGTGCTGAAATAGCTTGCTGGTCCAATTGGATTATTGCTGCACGTAATGACAACACTCATTACAGCTAATTGAATCGTTTTCTCTCGCTATAATTATATAAATTCTTGAAATCATTGCTTTGATGACAAGAATGCACGCAGTCATTTCGTCAGTATATGAAGTCTAGACCTGCCAGGTATGGGTTGAAAGTGTGGGTGCCTTGTGACTCATCTACAAGTTATTACTCAATATTCAAGTGTAGACTACACTGGTAAAGTTTGCAATCAACCAGGTGAAAGAATTATCGGCGATCTACTGTAGTTGATGTCATATAGTTGATGTCCGTGGTGTATAATGTGACTTCTGACAACTTCTTCACATCAGTCCCTCTAGCTGATAGCACGACAATTAGGCCTACTGTGGAAGAAATTGGTATTTGTAGGAATAGTAAGGACAATAAAATTTTCACCTCATTGTAACATTCAACAAAGCCACAGGAACTGTGATTTTTTTTTAGAAAGCAAAGCAACAATCTCAGTCCGGGTGGCCGGACAATTTGGAGTCGGATAATTCAGCATAATTATACATCTGGGTGATGGAGATGGCTATGAAAATTTGGCTTAAAAGTGCAATCCCATCACCAATTTTGGTAGCTACGAATTGTGCTATCCGAATTGTCCACTATGAATTGTCCAAGTCCAAATTGTCTGCGCCAGAATTTTATCCGAAATGACCGTCTTCGAATTGGCCGCTACGAATTGTGCCTTCCAAAATGTCCAGATCCGAATTATCCGGCACCGAATTGCCCAGCTCCGAATTTTCGCTCCGAATTGCACACTCCGAATTGTCCTGGTCCAAATTGTCCACGCCAGAATTTTTCCCGAAATGACTGTCTTCAATTTGGAACTACGAGTTGTGCCATCCGAAATGGCCAGATCCGAATTATCCGGCTTCGAATTGTCCAGCTCCGAATTTCCGCTACAAATTGTCCACTCCGAATTGTCCACTCCGAATTGTCCTGGTTCAAATTGTCCGCGCCAGAATTTTGCTCGAAATGACCTATTCGAATTGGTCGCTACGGGTTAATTGTGCCTTCCCAAATGTCCAGATCCGAATTATCCAGCTCCGAATTGCCCAGCTCCGAATTGTCCGGTTCCGAATTGTTCGGCTCCGAATTGTCCGGGAGCCCACGGCAGCTTGTGCAATTGTTTCTGCACAACTCTTTATCAAGAAGCAGTTGATATTAACATTGGGGTCCATATGGACCCCAACACCCTAAGTGTGACTAGCTTAGCGACATACTACGAGGGTTAATATGAAAACAATCAATGAATATAAAAACAAGTAGAATTTAGACCAAAAATTGGCACTGATGCGAATATTAAATTGAGTAAGAGATAAATCGCATTGAATTCGAAGATCATCGGTTGTTTCTGTGAAAATTTATGGAGTCATTAACGGAAATGCAGCTAAACTAGAGGATCGCAGATATTTTATTTGCCTGGTTACTGTAGTTATTGATTAATAATTAGGATTTCTGCACGAGCTTCGTCGCTCTCTAGAACTATAAGCTTAGTCTTAGAAATAAAAATTCACGATGCTTAGGCCGACCCCCATTTATAGTCTATTGACTATATTTTATTTCATGCAGTTTTGCTGATGGAGCCTTTCGATGTTCGTAATCATCACAATTTGTCGACTCTGAAGATTGCAGACTTTGATGAAATCAAGGAACACGACCATACTGCCACCATGACAACATTCGTAGGAACATCTGCTTACATGGCACCAGAGGTCTGGAAAAATCAATGGTTTTCCAAAGCCAGTGACGTATGGAGGTCAGCCAAATCTAGGCTAATTTAAACTAATCTCATACAATCTGCAGTAAGCTTATCCTACTACCGTAGATCTGTTTTCTGTAATGTAAAACGCGCCTGTTATTATCAACTGCGTCAACTACGCACTGTTGCTTGCTCGCTTAGGCCTACTCCTACAGTGCTGCTGCAACCCTTGTCCATTCTTTTGTGACCACAAGACTTGACTGCTGCTGCTCTCTCTATGCTGGCCTACCAATTACCCGCATGAGTTGCCTTGATCGCGTCCTGCGCTCTGCAGCCCGCCTTATTGGCCGCACACCCAAATTCAGCCACATCTCCAGTTAAATGCGTGACGTTCTCCATTGGCTCCCACTCAAGCTGCGAGTTGATTATAATGATATCTGCTCTAGTCTGGTGCTGCATGCTAGGCCTTGCTCTTGCCTACCTTTGTGAGCTCTGTAGCCCTACTCTTAGTTCTCACCACTTCCGCTCCCTTCGTTCGACTGAACAAAGTCTGCTCTCAGTCAAGTTTGCTCGAACTTCCACTATGCAGAACCGTGCTTTCTCGGTGGTAGGACCCTCTTCCTCTGACCCTCCGCTCTCTTTGTAAAAATCCGTCTCAGGTTTCCTCTCTCATCTTAAGACAGTTTTATTTGGCTGCGCTGAGGTCGGCAGCGCCTCTGAGTAGCCCTTTGAAGAGGCGCTATATTAATGCATCTAATGAATCTAATGAATTTAAATAAACATATTAGGCTATAATATTATGCTGCAGACGTTCGGTCGCAATCACTTAAGTCAAAGAATCAGAAGCACGATGTAGGAAATAGGAAATCCTACATCGTGACCAGAAGAACAACATCCGTTCGATCCTTGTGCTCTATTGACCCTATGCCTAACTTCATCTCTCGTGTTAGGTTTGCCTTGGCTCAATGCAAGGCACTTACACAAATTACTGGACCATTAAATTTTATTGCCTGACTTGACCTTGTCCTCCAGTGTTCGTGACCTGGGTGTCACATTGATACAACTTTAACGTTTCTCTCCCGAACTGCTCCTGTAACTACAAACTGAGATGACATAGGTAGGGGGTCGGTGTTCTCCAAGGCGTTTACCACCTAGAACGTGCCTTTGTCTTCGCACGAATTGACTAGAATTGTAACTCCCAACTAATTGGGTTTCCTACGGTTCGCCAGCCATTAGTGAAGTTTTTTTAATGCTGCTGGTAGGCTTATCGCATGACCCCGATAATCACGAATCTTCACATACATGATTCTTGACATTCGCTGACCCCCGATTGCTCCAAATTAATAAATTTCTGCAGACCCCTACATACCCTGCAGTGTGATTCTATGTACAAGTGACTGTCTGCAAGATCTTCACGTCCTCTTCGTTCTGCTGACCACCTTGATCTTTCTTGTACCTCGATCATTAACCCAACATCGGGTTTTGCTATTGTGGGTCCCTCAATGTGGAATGTAGCAGGATTTGGTAAGAAATTCACCTGCATCTCTTCTTATCTTCACTTTTAATTTGTCCTATTTATCCTATTTATTTATTTTTATTTTAAATTTATTTTTTATTCATTTATTTAATTTATTTTCTTATC
Source organism: Lumbricus terrestris (assembly GCA_949752735.1). NCBI lineage: Eukaryota > Metazoa > Annelida > Clitellata > Crassiclitellata > Lumbricidae > Lumbricus > Lumbricus terrestris. The sequence goes on from OX457037.1 coordinate 79,605,921, forward strand.
TTCACTTTTATTTTAATTAATTATTTTTTTATTTTAATAAGGACATGATGATAACGATTGACATGGAGCTCCTTGGCACTTTGTTCCCGGATATCCATTTCTCTTCCACTGTTCGTGATTTGGGCTTCACTCTTGACCCAGCTCTTTCTTTATCGGACCATGTTAACCTGTCTCTATCACCTACGCCAGCTGCGTAGCATCCGTCATTCACTTTCGCTGCAGGCTATTAAGACGCTTGTTCCCTGATCTGCTCTAGGGTTGACTTTGGGAACTCTGCATACGCCGGTCTTTCTTCTCTCGACCTCTCTAAACTTAAGACAATACTAAATGCTGCTGCTCGCCTAATTGCTGGTCTTCCCAAGTTCTCTCACATTTCTATTTTTTATTCGGGACACTCTTCATTGGCTTCCAGTACCGCAACGCATTGAGCTCAAGATTTTGACACTTATGCGCAACTCTCTTCTTGGGGTAGCTCCCTCCTACCTCCGTTCCTTCTGTATCCAGGTCTCCTCTCTCCCCGGTCGCTCTGCCCATCGTTCGGCAGCGAACGGCCTCCTTATTGTTCCTCGCATGCGTGGTGCTACTGCTCAACCCAGAAGCTTTGCCTATGTTAGCCCCGCTTGTTGGAACCGTCTTCCACACAAACTACGCCTTGAGCTTCTCAGTCTTTCTCTGCCTCTGTTTAGGAAACGCCTGAAGACTATACTATTCGTTGGCGGCAGTGCTAACTTAGGTCGGAAAGGCTACTGAATTTGTGAGCGGCGCTTTATAAAATAATGTTAAATTACAGCTACAATCACAATTACAACCTTCTTCGCCTAGAATAGCTATTTTAATTGTGCAAATTGCCCCATAGAGGGTCGTCATTCCGCTCGCAATTCAAAGCAACATATCCGCCATTGATATTAGAATGTAAAGTGTGCGATTCAAGAGGCTATTAAATAGCCTCTTTCATGAAATGGTAATTTCGTGATACTTAGGCACATATTACGCAAATGCTATAAAAGATTGTCTCAGTTAGGCCTAGATTGCACTGTTTGTAAGTTAATATTATTGTTGTGAAATCTTGATAGCCTGCGATTTTTCAATTTTAGCTTTGGAGTGGTGATATGGGAGATGCTGTCAGGAGACATTCCACACAAAGGACTAGAACAAAATGCAATTATGTATCAATCAATTAATGGGAAGCTGGATAATTTACCTCTAGAACCGTCGTTTCCTGAAGATTTCAAACTGCTTCTTAACAGTAAGTTAAAATTCGTCCTTCGTTATTTTTACGCTCTATCGTATTCTTTTTATGAAATCAGCTCCCGTAATGCGAGTGATTTTACACATAATTTGTAACACTTGAACCAAGAGATATAAAAATGTAGGGCTATGTATTAAATAGGCTATTCTTCGAGAAATTTTTATATTAACCTTAATCTTCGATTTTCGATATAGTGGTCCAAACATTAGAAAGCTAACATCTCGCTTTATGATAAACTACTTTTTCATTATTCTTTAGTGGTCCGCATAGTAGGTGCGGTGAAGCATACCCTTATACTCGAATTAGAGAAAATTCAGCACATTCATGACCCAAGCGTGTCAGACCGTAGGGGAGACTGGGGTCGAAAGTAAGGGTTGAATGTAACAAGCATCACTGCGCCAAAACTGAAGGACGGGGGACCAGCGTATACCGATCAAAACGTAGATACTGTCAACAAACTGACGTGTACATAATTTCGGCGCTGAATTATTGAGAATAATTTTTTTATAAATCAAAGAAAATTTGTTTGCGCAAAAGTGAGTTTCATACTTTTTCATTATTTTTCTCATGGCCCGCGGTATTCGCGTTTGACATTTTCACTGATTGCCATATGTAGAAGAGTATTCATTCAGACAGCGTATGTGTGAGCGATATGAGCAAAAGTTGGTGTTTTCCAAAGATATTAAATAAAAACTAGTCGCATGTGATAACAGGGATGGATGTAACACATCAGGCGGGGTTGGATGTAACATGTTACAACCTGCCCCAATGTATGTTACTATAGAGGCCCAATGGATTTTATGCCGGATTTCAACTTATAATACTAGACAAAGCACCTAGACCTTATTGGTAAGCATACGATTGTAGATTTATGAATAATAAAAAATTGTAGACCTTATAATTATTGCAGTGTAGAGTTGTTCCTCAGAGAATGAGGAATTACAAACGTAAACGAACGAAGGGTATAGAAACAATATAAGAGTGAGCAAACAGTTATTGCTGGAATGATTCCTGTGGCTCTGTTGCAGATGAATTGAAAATCTGTCATGTCAAACTATTATTGGCCCCTACCGGATTATAAAGAAGCAGTCACGAAATGCCGGTAGATATATACAGATGATGTTAAACCGAATGTAGCACACGGCAGAAATAGAAAGGTTCTTCGGCTGACGAAGAAGTTATTCTGATGGAGCACAGCCTACAGAGCGTGCTTCTTCCATTTACATTGGTCTTTCATCCAGAGAAGGGAGAAAACTAGCATTTCCTGTCGACCTCCACTGCGACCAATAACGTCGAAGAAGTTCAGATTGCCAGGAGATCTGCGGAAGACCTTGCCTCCCAAGCTCTACTGTGTGTGCAGGGTTTGGTAAAGGCGGAGAAGGGTGGTTTAGGTGCACTACATGTGGCTATTGAGCACATAAAGCATGCACTGATGCAGATCGTCCGGGGTTGCATGTTTGCGATCACTGTAAGTGACATAGCTAACCAAGACGCACCTATTTGGGCCAAAACCATACACTAATCACGACAGTAGACCTAGCTCTGACCTCTCTCGAACATTGAAACAATATCTAAAAGTATTCAATTTCTTACTATCCCAAACAGTGTTACATCTTACCCCGGTTAGTGTTACATCTTACCCCGATACCGGGGTCGAAAGTAACACTCAGAGGGGCTCACTCTTTTTATGGTGTCGGCTGTATTTGTTACGCAAGCCACTTGATACTTTGCCATTATATAGCTAAGATGTTAGGCTATCGTTTGATGCAAGAATATTGCAATTATATTTATTACAAATGCCAAAAAACATGTAAAAATCGAAATTTGTTACATTCATTCCCAGTCTCCCCTAGTCAAAGTCTTAAAATCTTGGCCATTAGCCAAGTAGTATTGAAAGGAGAGCGAAGGCAAATGAGTAGACAAGCTCACGCAATTTCGTGTTTCGTTTGAAAACTTTTTGCTTAAAGCTGTTTATTTGGAGACTCTTTTTGAGGCCAAGTGGTTACACATTGGATATTAGGAGCGCACAATTTACAATTCTTGAGAGATGAGACGTTTTTCGTATAGCTTTTATTAAATTAAAGAAGAGGAATTGTAACCCTTATAGGGTGACGATATTTCTAAACCGATTTTGGTCCCCGTGGGGTAAAAAAAACAACTGTGATTCGCACGATTCCTATGATAAACTCTGATTTTCAAGTATAAAACCGAAAGAAGTAGCCTAACTTATAGAAGGTACTGACATTATTGTTTTTATCTATGGAGCACAAGCTATTGCTGACGAAAGTGGCCAATGCGATTAATCTATTTTATAATTGATGCTCCCTTTCTAAATGCATTCGTCGTGTGGAATCTGAAAAACACGCAATGGAAAAATCCTAAAGGTTCAACACGTCTTGATAAGCGACGTCTTGTCCTGACATAAATTGCAGACAAGCTCGTGGATCCATTGATTACACAGCGTGCCTCCGATCCATCAATTTCACACCAACCATCTGTAGCAAAAGCCATGTTGGCGATCGGTGTACAACCGGTACCTATTATAATAGTCCAGCGAAGAAACGTGGTCGATGCCACTGGTGTCCACGTACAGACGACAAGAAATGTGAACACAAATGCACTAAGTGCAACAGTTTCGTGTGTGGAAAGCATGCAGTCAAAACAATGCATATTCCTGCTTATCCTGCCCAATTTCCCTCCCTGCAAATGTAGAATGATTGTTCAGTAAATGCTGAACGGCACCGTTTGTGCACATTGTAGTATCATTGAATTTATAATGTTATTATTTATCAGAACTTCTTTTATTTATCCTAATTTTTTGAAACCAAAACGATTTCTATATATAATGTTTAGATACTGATAAGGAGACATTGTAACAGCAAGACACTCATTGTGTAAAGCATGCATAATGTTATATTTATTTTTCCTGAATAAAATAGCTACGACGTGGAGCATTTTCGTACTTTATAGCTGACTAGCTGAATTACCCGGCGTTGCCCGGGAAATTTCGGATTTTAGCTCCCAGCCACGCCTGACTCCGCTTCCACACCCGGGAAATTTCGGTTTCGTTCCCCGCCACGCCTGATCCCGCTCCCACGCCGTCCTTCTCATCTCGCCTTACATCGGCCCCAACCCGATCCCACCCTGGGGTGTCCGGCGTTTCCCGTGAAATTTGGGCCTAGTTTTTCGGTCCAACCAAGTTCCAACCCGTCCGTGTCTACGCTATAGTCAGCATTTTTGCGAAACCGCGTGCGAAAAGATCTGACCTCGGCGATAAATGAGGTTAAAAATCTATTGGCTCGTTGAAAATCGATCGGCGAAAATTATTGCGTCTTAAATACTGATACATACGACACGGTTAAGATTAATTAAGATTAATATTAATTAACGGCATAATGCTCTATAAGAATAAGACCGGCCATGACGTCATTAGCCTAATGTATTGGTTTGAATCATCAATATATCATCGATGGTTTCAATGTTGAGAATGATGGCCTAATATCGATGTGCGGTAATGGCGTGTTAAACAGCGTTTCGGCTAGAAAATAAAATGTTTCAAACACGGGAAAAGTAAGAGTTTTGAATCGCGAACCCCTTATGGTTTGTTATCGGATGCTAAAAAGTATTTTTATAAATATTGGGAAAAATCTGTCGCGTGGTTCAGAAGTTTTATTCAAGGATACGGTGTCGGATTTTCGCTTTTATAGTTTTAGATTTGGGTGCATGAATAACTAATGAAATTGGATGTACTCTGTGCATAAAACATATTTAGGAAAAGTCATAGAAGCGATTTCTTCAACTAGTTTCAGTGATTAAAATTTCCGTGAAAAACCGAGATGGGGGTTATTTTCACCCCCCCCCCGGTGGCCCTACAAGGGTTAAAACAACTTATTCATTTTGCATCATATTTACATGTAGAATGCTGGGAGACAACACACACGGTAAGAATATCGTTCGAAGACATATCGAGCATCCTACAGCGCATAGGTAAGCTCATAAAATTATGTTGGTCGGTTATAGCCTATATTCAGTATATATCTCAGTCTTACAAATACAAATTGGACGCGGTGTTGTAGCGCTATGTTCTGTGACCGGAGCATTGCAAGTTCGAATCTACCTCAAGCCCCTGCGTTACGACCTCGGACATGTTGCTCACCCATTACATCATTGTCTGCCATGCATGAACCTGTCTTCAGGCAAAGAACTTCATCATCATCATCATCATCATCATCATCATCATCATCATCATCATCATCATCTCAGTCTTACAGTCAATATTGTTTGTTCATCAGTCTTACAGTAAATATTGTTTGTTCATCAGTCTTACAGTCAATATTGTTTGTTCATGAGTCTGATTTCATTTTATGTGTCAAATATACAATTTGTTTCTTTGCATTAAATTGCATAGTTAGCCTACAATGGACTTGCAAGTGATATTTGCCGCTAATTTTCACATAATGTGCAGGTTTGTCCAGGGCTCCAATTTGGGCCAGGGAGGGGAAAGATTCCCCCCTGTTGATAAAGTTGAGTATAGAAGATTTCCTCCAGAACATTTTCCCCCGGTGTTCCCCATTATCTGCCATTGACTTCCATCTGGTAAATCCAGGGCCTGGGACAGGATTTGGAGGCCTAGGGCCACAACTAATTTTCAAGGCCTTCTCACTCAAGAATCTACGTTGAAATTCTGGATTGCTATGAGATCCTGCTCCAATGTCAACATGTCTCATAATATTTGAAGGATTTAAAAAGAAAATTATTTGAATATCTGATTCATTGACAATTATTGTTAAATGCTGTCCAATAATTTCACATTTTCTTGGTTCAAAACTCCATTCTCTGTCAGTCACAGTTGTTACAGTTGTCGAAGTCTCTTGGAGGGTAGGCTACTTTCTATTTGGGATTAATTTATTTCTCGAAAATCTTCAGTCTGGCTGAGCCTATTGTTATTATCAGGATGTGAAACGAAATTTAGAATTTTTTTGCTTGCTGAAGTAGCTTCCTTTTGTCGAGCCAATTTCTTTCGTTTCTCATGTCCACTTTCGAATGATCTTCATCTTTATGTAAGAGATTAGATTAAAATAATATTTTTCTAGAATATAATAGACTAATAGTTAGGACCCGAGACGAATATTTGCCATTTTTTCAATAAAATTGACAATGTGGTCAATTTAGTCAAATTGACTGATATTGTTAATGAATTAATGTAAATGAGATATCAATTTCAAAAGCTAAAAACAAACCCCCTAATCGTGCACTCGTTCCGCTCGAATGCGTCCACCATCCCAGGGTCCATTCATTTTCTACACTACCCCAAACTCCAAATCCTGGCTACACCACCGCTCTAAGTGACTAAGGAAGTAAGAATATATATATTGTACTGTTTAAGAAACACATCCGATGATAAGAACAATAATTATATTCATGAATATTAAAACATTTTTAGGTTTCAGTGTTTGACTTACGACTTAGGGCCTACGAGTGACGAGTTACGATAGAGTTTATACTGTTGAGCGTTGACAACTTTTCAATTTTACAACTAATAACAGATTTACGAAAAATTACACTTTGCAATTATTTAACGTCAACGATTTCGTCATAATTAGAATTTGCATAATGAATGCTACATTTCAGTGAATAACTCGTTAATTCCGTAATTCCCCATTTCAATAGATTATTTATTGAAATGGGGAATTAAGGAGTTATTTATTATAAATAAGTTCGTAATTCCGAAATTCCGAGGCCCTTTGTCAAGTGAGGCCTGGGGCCAAATGGCCCCAGTGGCCCCCCCTGTCCCAGGCCCTGGGTAAATCCACGAACAATCCCCTCCCTGTCACAACACATGGTAAATCTTCATTTAATTTTACTTTTGCTTAACACTCAAAAAATTTGTTCTTGCGCTTCCATCACATTCGCGCCTATCAGGGCTTGCCGCGTGGGGGGAGTAAGTAGCCTGATCCAACTTGTGCCAGAGGGAAATCCCTTCCCCCCTAATGATAGATGGGCATGAGAGATTTCCTTCTGGACATATCCCCCGGCATCTCCCTCTGTACCATTCCTCCTTGAACACCCAAGGTAAATTCCCATTGAACGTATGAATCCCGCCATCTCAAGTGTAGATATTCATTTAGTATGACCTTTGCTTTATTCACTTACATTATTTTGTCCCAGCACGTATATGGCACCCGCTCTCACAACTCCTAATTAATTACATTAATTGTTAAAAAATATAAAGTATAATTATTTTATATCTACTGACACTGCAATTGTTTGTTTTATAATATAGGTTTCAAATAAAATGAACGATATTTTCAGAATGAATTTTAGTGATATGAGGCAAAGAAGCAACAGTAAATTAGTAGGCCTACTTTTGTTTATATTAGGCCTAAAAGATTTTAGTCTGTTTAAGTAAACATTAATCAAGCAATAAAAGCTTGGTTGGTCAACAATAAGTTCAAACGCACGTAAGCAAAGGGCTTATATTGAAGTCTGTACAAATGCAAATTGCTTTCACTTTTGTAGCCTACATTTGAGGGAAATGTTCGAAGGAATTGTTCTATTGAAACGCTCTGGTGGAATCCAGAGAGGAAATTACGGGGAGCGGTCCAGGGAAATGTCCATGGGATTTGTTTGGATCCCAAAATGGATGTTGCTGATTATTGTAAAACTGACATTAGACTACTCAATTTTATATTATATTTCCTACCAAAAGAAGCTGATCTTTTACTGAATGCTGAACCTTTCCAAACTTCACAGGACTAAATACTACAGTGTCGCACCTTTAACCCATAATGAGAAATTTTTAAAATGTTACCATTATATTGCGCAAAAAAAATAATTAAATAGCCTAATTGGGAGACTACATTTTATGATATCCTAAACCACGTTTCTGAGCATTGAATTCACGAGCAATTTTGTGAAGATGGCAGCTTAGAACGGTATAGGCCTAATTACAGCGTGCAAATCCCAAAAAGTGAAATTTTCATGACTTTATCGTTCATAAACAGCTAGCAAACAAGAGCCTAAAACATGCGCTCTAGTCGATGCCAACAGCTAAAAATGCGCTGGTTTCTGGGACTCTACCCCAAACCCCGCTGGGGAAGCTTACGACGCTCCCCCCAGACCCCTAGTCGCTATATGGGACCCGTGCCTTCGGCACTCGCAGCTTTGCGCCTTCAGCCCTTGCAATATAGGCAAAAAAATTCTGTTAGGGGGACTGCTTCCAGCTTGCAGGGGGGATAGTAGGCCCTGGGTTTGTCTCCATCAGTCGTCCATTAGTTTGATCTCAACATTTCAGACCTTTCTTTCTATTTTCACAATTTTTATCGCGTCATTTCAAGCTCTCTACTCATTGGGACTTCAGACTACAGCGCGGACACTGCGTCGGAGTGTAAGGACTTGCTCAAGGTCCTTACGCGGCGGCTTGAGGTGGATTTGAACCTCGAACCATCCGGCTCCAAGCCGCCGACGCCAACACCACACCACCGCACCCCACATATAAAGATTAATGGTTTAATCAGTCAGCAAGAGAACTCACTTTTTACTGTATGGATTGGCGTTTTCATGTTGACTAAGAATTTGAACAATTTGAAAAAAAACATAGAAATGTTTTTGTTTTCGCAAGGACTGAAAAATATGCACGAATCGGATCCAGTTTTAATCGAGACGATCAGAACAAAAGCCACACAAAAAGGAAGTAAATTTATCAAAGGATTGACCATCTTAGATAAAGAATTGTTTGTTATGAGTGTACATAGTTCTCAAATTGAAGTTTATGATTTGATTAAATTAAGTTTCAGTCGCCGAATTAATTTAGAGGAATTACATAATCCACTGGATATTGCATCCTGCAGCAGAAATAAATGTCTCTACATCGTAAAACGGAAAGATTCTTCTGGGTCGGCGGAAATTCTGAGAGTTGATCCAAGTGGAAAATTGATAATAAAATGGTCAACAGAAATGAATTATGAAAGCATTCTTTCTGTTACATATGAATCGAATGTCATTCTTGCTGTTCCGTGGAAAAACGATTTAAACGAATATTCACCAGATGGAGAATTGATCCGTGAAATAAATCTATCAAATGAAGACATTCGTAATCCATGGCATGCTATAAAACTAAGCAATGGTCATTTTGTGGTCAGTCATGGCATCCATGATTATTATCTGCATAGAGTTTGCTTGGTGGATGCAGGTGGAAAACTGATGAAGTCGTTCGGTGGAAAATGTGGATCTAGCATCGGACAAATGAATCGTCCAGTTTATTTTGCAGTCAATGGAAATGGATTCGTGTTGGTTGCTGATCAGTGGAACGATCGAGTTTTGTTATTGGATTCAAATCTAGAATTTAAAAGAGAAATTCTGACATACGGAAAACATGGATTACAATGTCCACGGAGGATTCTTCTGGATGAATCAACCAATCGAGTATTTGTAACTGAATGGAAGTCTAATGGATTGGTTATGATTTTTCAATTCTGATTAGGCTATATAAGTTTAATCGAGGAATGAAATGTTTATTCAGTGTTTTTAAATGACTGACACAATACTTGCAATACTTTATTAACCAACGCAACCTGCTGTCATAATTTATATCCGAGATATTCTCAGAAACAGTTAAACTAAATCGTAACGTCAGAGGAACATAATGTAGACTACCACGGCAAACGAATCCCATCACGTGGTACCGCTTTCAATTAAAACGACTTCTCCAGTGTGCAGCCGGTGAAGTTGTCCTCTTTTAAAAGGAATATGCGTCAGAATAAATTCAAGCGTAGACAATGCTGCATGAAATTAACAGAAAATGAGCAGATTTGTTCCAGCGATAATTATTAGGCTAGAAACTCAGGTGTATTTTGGATCGAAGCGAACTGTTCTGATCAAACTTTCAAGTCAGTTTTTCACGACAAGAACTCCTGCATGTCACAAAGGACGAATTCCATTCTTTGAAATTTCTCATTAGTGCGCAGAGTGCAAGTCTGGTGTTTAGAGTGCAATAAAAAAAACGGTTTATTGTATGATTCTATTGCTATCCATGTGATGACTGTTTGAACGGTGCAAAATCATGTTGTTCAGAGGAAAATAATGAAAGAGCAACTAATTGAATATTTAAAGCCATCTCCTAGCCTAGGACCTAGGCTATCTGTGAAAATGTGCAATGGTTGTATCTAGGGCTGCCAACCGTCCCGGATTCGCCGGGACAGTCCCGGAATCGACCCTGTGCGTCCCGTGTCCCGGATTGATCTCAAATTGTCCCGGAAGTTGGTCCAGATCCACTTTCATTTTACAGTTATGCAATCAGACCTATACATTACATTGTTGGCTGAACATCGGGAGTTAAAGTCTTCAAAACTGTACAAATCACTGATAGGCTACTCGATTTTCGGTTTAGCATATTGTGTCCAGTTTTAATGCTGTTTGCGAGAGAGCGTTTAGAATTCTGAACGATTTGTTGTCTAATAATCGCAATTACCTGAGCACCGAGAGTTCACCGACCTTATTAAAGCACAACTGTTAGCATGACATGTGCTGATTTTTGCGACTTTGTGCCCAGTGTTCTGGAACTGCTTATTGTGCTTAACGCACATAAGTATACAATATAATATATTAATTATAGGTCATAAGTTTAATATAAATTCTGCTCTCCGGTCGCAGACCTGTGAGCCTACGATAACTACGAGCTTCCCTCAATTTGGGCTCATAAGTCTTAGGCCTATATACTCTGATGATCCTAGGTGACTGGAGCTTGAAATGTTTTTTTCTTGAGGTTGATTTTTGTCTTAAATTTAGACTATAAAATTATGTCTTTTGATGATTTGTCTGAAATTATTATAAGGACTCTTTAGTAGATTGTAGGCCTAGATGTAGATTCTGTAGGCTACTGGACTGACACAACTTTTGTTACATTATGCGCTTCTGTGGATTGTGTAAATTGGTAGTGGCACATTGAGTGGCTGAAGGCGTCCCGGAATGGCCAAATCAAAAGTTGGCAGCCCTAGTTGTATCTACAGACTCGCACCCTGTGTTTCAGCAATAGCTAGGCCTACATGTATTTAGGCCTATGTATGCAATGATTGTCAAACTGTGGTGTGCAATTATTCTTAGTGGGCCTATATTACGATGTTTTAATCACGGTCATGTGATAACTAAAAAATAATATTCCATTTAAAGTTTTGTAAGCGATAGCACGAGCCTACTTAAGAGTGACTTGTTATAGCGCATTTGTATCTTATTATCATTTTGTACTCAAAAAAGCTGAAATTATATTATTTTCATGTAATAATTACACTGGTCAACAGTGATTTTGTTTCCTGAACACTTTCAGGTGTCTCTTATGCAGTTTCTGCTGCTGATCACGAAAATGACCTTGAAATTGTCCCAGCACGTACCGTTTTTGAGAAATCTTCAATTTTTCTATTTATTTCCATTTTTCAGATATAACGTTATAATAAGCTTCGTGTAACTGAGGTATGTCCAGGCATGCACTTAGGACAGTTTACATATATGTTTGTCTTGCATAATAAAATATAAACTTGGGCCTGCATATGCATTAATGCTGGTTAGAATCTTCCTCCGAAAGTTCTAAGCACTATTAGAGCCGCTTCTCTGCATAGGCCTACATGTATATCTCACTGAGGAAGTTGACATCAGTTTGTTTGTAGTTTGATGTCGTATTTCCAAAATTTAGTTTGGTCTACATGTATGCAAGATGTATAACAAGTTAGCCAGTTTATATACAGATAAGCTTTAAATTATAATATATTTTAAGACGGTTGTTGGCAGCAGAAATATCTCGCTAGTGTTGCATGAAATGTGATACATGCACATTTTGATACAGTTGTGGAGAGTAGGCTATGCTATATGAGTAATCCTCAGAGACACGCAGTGACTGAACTTGTCAATAAAGCTTTGAGCTGTACTTTGGTTGCAAGACTGGAGAGAAAGCCAAGGAATGCGTGCCTCTCATTTGCTGTGGAAGATGTGCTGCAGCAGATCTTAGAGTTTGACTCCGGGGGTCCTGCGAAAGCAATGCTGTATGCCGTCCCGATGGTCTGGCGAGAGCAGAAAGATTATGACTGTGACGGGCTGATCAGTTTGTCTCCCTAATGTTTCTGGTTTCTCGGGCAAGAATAGGAAAGGAAACTAAGTGATACAGTCATCATCAGCACATAATATTATGAGGAAGAATTGTCATAAAGATTTGTTTTCCAATGAAATTAAATTATAGTATATTGAAAATAATAGGCAATAAACAAGCATTTCAGTTAAAATCTTTCATGCCCGTTTTCTCAAAAACCTTACGTGATACAAAAATTCTGAGAACACCACCGTTTTCAGCACGTCAACTTCTATAGAAACCAGTCAAAGTTTTTTCGGAAACAAAAAAAGTTAAAATTTGTTGACCAGTGGATAATATGCAATAAACAAGGCTAACAAGCATTTCAGTTAAAATCTTGCATGCCTGTTTTCTCAAAAACCTTACGTGATACAACAATTCTGAGAACACCACCGTGTTCAGCACGTCAACTTCTATATAAAACAGTCAAAGGTTTTTCAGAAACAAAAAAAGTTTAAATTTGTTCACCAGTGTAATATGCAATAAACAAGCATTTCAGTTAAAATCTTGCATGCCCGTTTTCTCAAAAACCTTACGTGATACAAAAATTCTGAGAACACCACCGTGTTCAGCACGTCAACTTCTATAGCAAACAGTCAAAGATTTTTCGGAAACAAAAAAAAAGTTAAAATTTGTTGACCAGTGTTATTGATACCAATTTAAAAGATAATAGTGAACCGCGTATTAGATCCAAAAATATTTTGGTTGTGCAGAGGTTCCAGGCCTAAGCTAGCTCCCGTCATAAGCTGTCATTTGCGTACTTTCTCTCACAAACGTTTATATTTCAGTGTGTTTTTGTTTGTATGTGCACTTGTTATAACGCCCCTTCAAGCACTCCGCTCAGAGGCGCTCCCGACTGCGGAGCGGACACTGCATCGGAGTTTCACGCCGAAGCGCTGAGCAATTGCGAGTGAAGGACTTGCCCAAGGTCCCTACGCGGCGATTTGAGGTGGATTCGAACCTCGAACCTTCCAGCTTCGAGGCAATGACGCCACCACCACACCACCGCGCCCCTTCAGGTTCGAAGACATAATTTTTTTAAAGAATTCATCGTTCCAACTAGGAAAAGGATCACTTATCCAAATATCCATAAATCACAATGATATAAATCATTATCTATCTTCAGATCCGAAAATATTTTGAAATGTGCGAGGGTTCTATCATCTGTCATTTTGCGTAGGCTTATTGCCCGTCACAAACTTTTTTTCGGTGCGGGGAAATACATTTTTGCAAAGAATAGGCTACATTAACCTACTCCAAATAAGGATGTGACCTTTCATCCAAATATCCATAATTATATACAGGGCTGTACTCAAGGGTATGAGCGGGTATAATTTCTAAACCACTACTTTTTGTTTCTAAACGAATGTCTTTGCACCAATCAGCAGAATACAACGCGAGAGATGAAAATGCCTATTGCGGCTTCTTCATAGGTCCATAATAGAGTGGTAGAACTATTTAAGGCAGAGGTTCTCAACCTGTGGGTCGCGACCCCTAGTGGGGTCGCCTGACGATTTGCCAGGGGTCACCTGGACCCTTAAGAAATTTTCAAAATATGTATGCGTGTAATCGCAAGTTCAGCGCGATCCACTATGCTATAGAAACTTAAAATAAATTTTTACTTGTTCTTTTGCTATGATTAATTATATAGATTGCGGCAGTTAGGCTAATACAATTTTTTGCCATTAATTTTTTAGCTCTAAAATGTGAATTCCTCTTTTTACATTCTTCTAAAATATAAAACAATATCCGGTTTGCTCAAAGAATCTATGCAGTCTGCTATCGCCTATTTATTGGAGGATACTTTGGAGACAGAGGGATTTGACCCCTGAAGTTTGTGGTTGGGACTGAGCTGCTTAATATAATCTCAAATATTTCGGAAATATTTCCTAGATATCGTTATAAATTTCTGCATAGTTATCCGTCGTTTATCCATAGGGTCTAAAGACCAATTTTGTTAAGATGACAGCTGAAAATATACATTTAATGTGTGCAAATAAAAAATTGTGAGCACTGAAATCATGAGTATAGGCTACCTTTGTTGAGATCACAGCTACCCTAAAGTGCTACCAATGGTGTGCAAATTTAAAAAAACTTAACAATGGGAGGATACATTTATTGAAGTTTTTAACCATGTCTTTCAGTACTGAAATTATGAGAAATTTTGCTGAAATAATAGATAAAATTGCGACCATATCAGTGTGGAAAAATTTTTAAACAATGTGAGGGGATACTTTTTAAGTCCTAAACTAAAATGCTAATATGTTAAAATGCCGCCATTGCAGTGTGGAAATAAAAAAGTTTTCCAATAAAATTATAGGGCACATCCCCTCTCAAACCTCTGCTCGGCGCATTCATAAACAGCACAAGTAAGGTTTATGAAATTGATAGCCTTTCTAAACGAATCAGCTAGGTGAAAAGAGTTTCAAGAAAGAAGAACTATTGACCGATTTTGAAAGTAGTCTATTGTTTAATAGTTGCAGCATGAATAGACAAACTGCAATGTCTTATTTGTAATGGCACTTTGTCGGTCGAATCAATGAAACCCAACAAATAGACTGAAGCGCCATTCAAAATCCTAACAATACAGGAAAGCATGACCAGTAGGCTATTTTAAAGAACAAAGGTGATGACTCCAAGAAGGCACGTGCACTTGAGATGGGATGTTTGGGGAGTTCCAGTAGCAAGACGTGGCAGTTGCAAACTGAATAGACATAATAACAAGTGCACATACAAACAAATTATGAAACTTCAAACTTCCGAATAGGTAACTCTCAGAACCACCAAGTAGCCTAAGAGCCAGGAAAACTCACACAGTTGCCAAAAGCAATTTCGAATTATGAACAAAAAATTTACAGCAATGGACATTGGATAATGGTAAAAAATGCTGTTGCTAGGGGGAATATTTGATAAAAAAAATTGGGGGTCGCCACAACTATCGAAATCTTTTCAAGGGGTCGCCGCACTAAAAAGGCTGAGAACCGCTGATTTAAGGGCATATTCTTGCAGTTCCAGAGAGACGAACTTGTAGAGGATGCGTGCGCAGTGATAGGCAGGAAGCCAGCGCAAGTGCTCGAGCTTAAGCGTAGAGATAATTGTGCTCAAAGCGATGGAGTTGAGATATGAGCTCAGCTGGAGCATTTAAGACTGATTGAAGGATAAGATGCTGTTTAAGAAAGGCATAGGTATTAGGCAAGCTGCAGCAGTTTAGACGGGTGCACAGGCCCGCCGACAGAAATTCCGGGCCCCTGGGCTGAGCAGTCACGGACCCCAAACTATCTTCAGACTTACTGAGCAAATTTACTCAAAAACAAATAAAAATAACAATAGTGTGTGTATGCATGTACGCTTTATGAGTTTAATCAGGTCTTGATGTTAAGAATTTAATTTTCAAATAATATGGTGATCAGCAAGCAACCTTTCTGGATTAAGCTGCAACAATATCTCGTATAATATCCTGGTAGTTCTCTATCTTGTTTGCGAACCTAAAAAATGCACTTCGGAAATGCTCTTTCTTCAATCGCCTGAAAAATTGTCCGAATGTATTGGAGGACCGTTTCTTAAAAGCTTAGCAGCCTATAATTATCGTCTCAATCGTTTGTGTATAGGCCTAAACGTGGGCCCTGGCGGCAGAGTGCCAACATCAAAACAATGCTTCTTTACCGTTTCCATAATTTCAGCATTTTTATGATTCTTATTTATGATATTTTCATTTGGAATTAAGATATTAACCCCACAAACTTCATTTTCATCCATTCAGTTATATACGATCAACATGCAGGTAATTCACTCGAATCAAACGATGAGGAGTAGGCCTAATTACTGGCTCTGATTGCGTTCTTTTGATATTCTAAATTGAAATAGTGTGCTACTGTTTAAGCTTGCCAATTTTTGCTATTTCAAACTTCTTCGCTTTTTGTTTTTCTTTTTGAGCTCCAAATTTGTGTTTATAAAATATTCCATCGTTGCTAGAGAAGTTTAACATTTAGATTTGTTCACATGAGATTGAAATCTGACAACGCATTATTTAGCAAAAGAACGTTCTGAGACGGAGGTGAGCGTGTTCTTTAGCAAAACACTGAAAACTAAGGTGATGGACAGTTGTTTG
The DNA here is from genome assembly GCA_949752735.1 of Lumbricus terrestris. NCBI lineage: Eukaryota > Metazoa > Annelida > Clitellata > Crassiclitellata > Lumbricidae > Lumbricus > Lumbricus terrestris. The sequence goes on from OX457037.1 coordinate 79,622,391, forward strand.
AAACTTTAACAGTTGTAGTAGTGTAACAGTAATAGCCTATAAGGCTCTATTTACAACAATATTAAAAGTAACAATAGGCTGAGTAATATAAGTGATTAAAGGTTGGGCCCACCGCCAGGAATCAACATATGAAACATACTATAATCACTGTAGCCCGGGCCCCCTCCGGGCCCCTAAAAGTCGCAGGGCCTCTGGGCATTTGCCCCTCCTGCCCCCCTCTCGGCGGGCCTGCGGGTGCAGACAGAGGGAGAGACCGATCGCCTGATAGTTTTCATCGGTCTCAGTTGAGAGATTCAGGAACGGTCAGGTCAGATAAGAATTATTATTATTATAATTTGTGCTCCATTTATTGTGAGAGAGGAGTCAGGTGTGACGTCCATCCTACGAAGCGGTGTATTAACATTGCTGCTTACAACTGACCAGTTGTAGCCTAATTATAATGTAACGAGTGACGTGAGCAGTACCTGGCTCAATTACTCTATTTGTTAAACATTTGCATTTGAAAACTGACGTGAATGCTTTTGACAGCGAATTTGCAGTGCCTTACTAACTTACCTATTAAAATAATTTGCTCTACACAAAGTACACAAATCAAAAAGCATTCATCCTAATGGACCTGACCCATCTGATCCCTATACCAATCAATCATTTGCTGTAGTGTATGGGCAATATTATATTGCGGATGCGGAAGCGTGGATTTTAATTCTAATCACCATAATGAGCTGTGCTATACCTCGCTCGCCATAAATCACCCTCTGCTTTTGATACGTGCAAGGCTGCCCTGGTTTTGCCCCTGCCTACAAAAGTGGCTGGTGCCGCCACTGACGCTTAGGTGCGAGGAAGCTAGAGTTATAATGTTACCCATAATATTATTAGACAACGTGACTGAAACTCATCAATGTCAGATCTCGATTTCTACTTTCGATTCTGACCAACGTTGGACAGCAAACTCTACTTGCAATAGCTGCAAGCAAAACATTGCACATATACAAAACACTGGAGCAGTTGTGTTAGCCTTCTTGTGACTCCAAATGACTTGAGTATTGCTTCTAGTAGGTTTATGTCGTGCCTCAGAGAGTCAAAAGCTTTTTGAAAGTCAATGAAGCAGTTTTACATGCATAGTAGCTTTTCTTCCCTTTCCCCTGTGAGTCTAGAATATAATATAGCCTACGGGGCCAAAATTTGTTTGATGATACATTATGACAGCCACTTCAGCTTTCTCCATCAGCGTTGAAAAACACTTTCCCTCTCAGCTTGTGTGACCTGTTACAGTTAGACTATAACAGTCTGTACTCCACACTAGCAACTGAGCGATAACTATAATTATATTACTTTCAAATACCGTTTCGGATATGCTAGCAGATGAAACGCCCAAGTAGCCTATACATAAAACTGTAGGCTTTCTGATCAACCCATATGCGCAAAACAGTTTGAGTTTCGTTTCTAATAACAAAACAGTTGAGACGCTATTGTAACCAGAAATGCAGCCGTTGAATACTTTACTTGCTTTGTCACTTTGTGCTGTAAGCTTATATGGTAAGAGAAATATTTTTTGGTGGCTCGGCGTGTAGCGGTAGTAGTAGCTGTGGTAGTAGTAGTTGTAGCCTAGTAGTTGTAGGCCTAGAAGATGCAGCAGAAGCAGCAGGATCAGTTCAAGTAATAACAATAATTTCCTGCCTGCATTTAGGTCACTTGCCAACGTATTACTAAAATAATTATTATTATTATCGTTATTTGCTTTAATATGCTAATATTATTAATTTAAAAAAAATATTTATTTATTTATTTATTTAAAAAAGTTTTTTTTTGCCCCGAGGTAGCCTAAACATGATCTCTCGGGGACTTTAACACTCTCGATAAAAGCAGATTTGTCTGGAATGGACCCTATTCGTCAAGGCTCCAGTTGGAAAAGGTATTATTATTATTATTATTATTATTATTATTTATTTATTTTTTATTTTTTTTTTGCCCTGAGGTACTTTGTTCCCTCAGGGACTTATAAAAAGTTAAAAGCAATGTGCCTGGAACGGCTAAACCTCATCCATTTATTATTATTATTATTATTATTATTATTATTATTATTATTATTATTATTATTATTATTATTATTATTATTATTATTATTATTATTATTATTATCATTATTATTATTATTATTATTATTATTACTAATATTATTATTATTACTAATATTATTGTTATTATTTTATTATTATTATTATTATTATTATTATTATTATTATTATTACCCTAATCGGACAAAGGGTTAGCGAAAGAGCCCGCGAAAGCCACAGCGTTAAAGCGCTGAATAAGAATCGATAGTCTTTGGAAAAGGAAGGACGTCTCCCTCAGATCGTCCGACGCTTGTGTCAAGTGACGACCTAAGTCAGACAACAGAGAATTTCCTCTTGAATTGACGGGCCCGAGCGTCTCCATGGTCAGCGGGATGAAGACATGTGAGGCTGTAATACAGTGTAATAGACAGGTATTTCTTTTCCTTTCTGCTATCTGCTATTTCTGCTGCTGCTCCTGCCGTAACAGCCGTCGCCTGCAGATAGGAAGGTACCAGGGTGTCGACCATAGGCGTACGGGACATTTCGGCAGTGGGGGGCCAAAAAAAAATTTTTGCCCGAAAAATCTGACGACCTTTTTTTTTTTTTTTTTTTTTTAGTCATCCGCCCAAAATTTTTAAGATTTTCCCGTCCGAAAAATCTGACGACCTTTTTTTTTTTTTTTTTTTTTTTTTTTTAGTCATCCGCCCAAAATTTTTAAGATTTTCCCGTCCGAAAAATCTGACGACCTTTTTTTTTTTTTTAGTCATTTGCTTAAAATTCTAAATTCTTACGACTTTTTTTTACCCCTGCGTGCCCGAAAAATCCCTCCCGTACCTGTTTTGCCCGAAAAAATTTCCGAAATTTTTTGGCCCGCCCAAGCCTCTTTTGCCCGAAAAACACATTTGCCCGAAATTTGGGGGGGCATTTGCCCCCCCCTGGACCCCCGCCTCGTACGCCTATGGTGTCGACCACGGTGACATCCCATACGAGGCATCTACCCGCTTTCCATGGAATAAGGGTGGTGCCATCCGATCTCCTCCCGTCCGAACGTAGCATGCCTCGTGGTTCTTTGATCGCTGGAAAGCCGGCTTTGATGAGGCTACGATGGATAAGATCGTTGATGGCAGCGTGTCTTGCGACGCGACCAAAATCCAAAGCACAGGACAGGCCTGTGTCCCTCTAGCGGTGACCAGCGTGCCACAAGCGCAGACGTGAGGTTCACAGATATTGGCTCCTAGACGAAGTCCAACTGCCACTCTGATGGCCTCGTCACTGAGCCTGAGGCCGCAGGAAGTGATCGGCAGACAATGTAGCCAGTCGCTGGCGTGCTTGAAGGTAATGTCCCACTTTGCTTGTATGCGCGAAGGGCAGTATTCCTCCAGCGACAATCCAGTTTTTGACAGCCAGAACGACAAAAGGCTCGTGTAATGTAAATCGGGGTTCATTTTCTAACACGCATAGGATGTTGGACTGAAGCTCGGAGGTGCCCGCGGCCGATGCTAAAAAAGCGGAAAGTGCCAGCGATGACGCCCTTCGAATGCCCAGTCCGCCTAAACCGATGGGTAAGGTAGCCTGTTGCCACTGCGTGTCAGTAAAGTCTATGTTTAGGATGAACTGTAAGCCCTTCCACAAAGTTTGATCGTAAGATTCCAGTACTGGATGATTCGAGCAAGGTGCGCATCTCAGGGTGTAGATTAATTTTGGAGCGCCCATCGAGTGTCTCAGAATCAGTAGTGCATCATGGCGTCTTATTATGGCTAGTCTAGACAAAGCCTTTTCTAGTTCCTCAGCATGTGATTCCAAGGCTCGATTCAAGGCTGTGCCTGTGGACAGCGGTGCTCCCAGGAGTGTCGCCGTGTCTAGATCAGTGTATTCGAATTGCCTGAAAGATGATTGGGTGATAAGTTGGGGATCTTTAGCAATTAGTTCACATTTCTTTCTGTTAAAGGTTAGGCCCAGATCTGCGCATTCCTTTTCCAGGGTCTCAATATCTTCCGCGACGCCAGCCGCTGGTCCGCCCAGATTTATATTATTATTATTATTATTATTATTATTATTATTATTATTATTATTATTATTATTATTATTATTATTATTATTATTATTATCACAAATTTATTTTTCAAAATAAACTGACAAAGTCGTTTGCAATCTAATGGAAAATCTGTTCACTATAAAAGAGGTAACGTAGTCATTCAGTCCAAGACCTCCAAGTGTCATGGCTGGTCGAGTCTGTTGTACCTAAAACGGACAAAGAGTTTCCTATTTGAAGGGCGACTGAGAGGCGCTGGAGCAAATGACTCGTCTCACGCTGGTCACCAAGCTTTGACTGCTGCTATCTTTCGACCTAGTTCTTGCACAAACCTAAGAGAATCGGTATCCCAGCTTTCAGCTGTTTCGACTGCAACAGGGACAAAATGATGTGATCTTGCTATGTCTGTATATTTGCTATCCTTATTCCGAGCTGCTTTTTCCGCCGCGGACCCTGCATTCTCTGCAGTTAGATGCCTGTAAGATGTTGCAAACGTATCCGGAACCGTGACATCCCACGCCAAGCAAAGACCTCTGTGCCAGGGAATAATGATTACTCCATCTGGCCTTTTGCCATCAGATCGGGAAAGACCATTCGGTTCCTTTATGGCTGGTATTTTGGCTCGAATGCGCGCCAATATTATTATTATTATTATTATTATTTCATCCTTTATTAAAACACCACTCAAGATTAATTTATTATTATTATTATTATTATTCTTATTATTATTATTATTATTATTATTATTATTATTATTATTATTATTATTATTATTATTATTATTATTATTATTATTATTATTATTATTATTATAATTTTCCGAAGTAGTTCGAATCACAAAGGCAATTATGACAACTCATGCAAATAAAAACTAAAGAATCTGTACTTCTGCACGCATGATTCTTTTGATGCTACCGTCCTCATCCGATCGCTCCACATGACCATACCACCGCAGTCTGGACTCTCGTATTTTATCAGATATAAGCTTACAGGCTACTCCAACTGTCTCTCGTATGTTTTCGTTTCTTCTCTTGTCTTTCAAAGAGACTCCAAGTGTTAAGAGTGCTAGTAAGAGTGGTCTAAACTGCAAGCATAATAAGCTTAGTTGTGATACGACGAAACCATTGTCGATCTCGACAAAGAAAAATTATAGCCAGCAACGCGGGGCCCCTGGAAGCGCGGGACCCAAAGCGGCTGCCTCGCTCGCCTTGCCCTAAGGCCGGGCCTGCAAACAAGGGTCTGAAACGTACTCTGGCTTATGTCAAAAGTAAAAAATGCGTTTGTTTCTGGGGCTACGCCTCAGACCCCGCTGGGGCTACGCCTCAGACCCCGCTCCCCCAAAGCTCCTAGTCGGCATTGACTTCGTTCCTTCGGCACTCGCTGCTTCGCACCTTCGGAGCTTACAATAATAATTCTGAGCACCCCCAGGAAAATGTCCTGGTTGCGCCATGGGCGGGAAAATAAACTATCATGAAGACAAATATTATTGATTACTTAATGCACTATATTCATTGTTGCTTTTAATTCCAGTATAATTGATGTCAGTCACATTAATCTCATATCATGCACTTCTTCATTCCTAGTTTGCGCAATATCGATCATCTTTGTGTTATTGATTTTTTCATATGTTGTTGCAGTTCAGTGAATGAACATCAAATTGATCGGAGAGCCTGCCTTAATCGTCGTGAGCTTTGCTTTAACGATGACCAGTACCTTGGCCTTTGCTGTTCCGGAAAACCCTGTAATCAATGCGGGGGGGGGGTTGGTGGGTATACAGATGCTGGTGTTAGTAGATAGTTGACAAGGCAAAAAGAAAAGTTGCGACTTGTTTCGAATTTAAAGTGGACATTTGTTGTCGGTAATAAACAAAAACGCATTCGAAAGTCTTTCTCTTCCACAATTCAAAGAGATGTCTTAGGACAAGCCAGAGTAGTTTCACGTGTAGGTCTATCGTTGTTATACCTACACATCAAATATCAGCCACGCATTATGCACTTGTGCTTGTGCGCGGAGACATGTACAATTGATCACGCATATCCAGTGCAGCCCGTTATAGGCCGAATTCTTTTTTTTATCGATGAAGAATCTTTCGAGTGTACCTGAATGACGATATCAATGAGTCAACCGACTTTGACCTTGCTCATTCTATATTCCGAAAGTCCATAATGCTGATTCTGTCCGTCGGCTTCATTGAATAGTGCGTTAATGAACAGAATGTTGTAGATACGTAATGGCAATACCTGCACACCAAATAACAACCACGCACTATGAACAATATTACACATGTGCTTGTGCGTGGAGACATGTACATTGTACATACAAGCAAAAATACATGCACGGCTTTACACGCGTTCATACATAAACAAATAAACACGTACAACGTCCAACAAGCACACATAAATGCATACATACATATATACAATGTACATGCATTACACAATCACACAGGCATACATGCATATGTTACAGTCAATGTGTACAATCAGTCATTGTATACAATGACTAACATTTTCAGCCAGTTGACACAATGACTGATTCGGTCAGGCATTGTATACAATGACTAAAAAAACCAGCGATTTGACACAATGACTGAAAATTTATGGTCCTTATTGTAGCCTACACTTTGACTGACACAAGTTAGGAGGTGTGTTGATAATTATTGTAGTGTCGGCGACGGCGGGTGGGGCTAGGGGAATAATAATAGGAACTTGAGTCGGTGTTAGGAGGTGTGTTGATAATTATTGTAGTGTCGGCGACGGCGGGTAGGGCTAGGGGAGGGTAGGAAACTTTTCTGGTAGGAATAATAATAGGTCTGCCGTGTCAGTGCCATGGAAAAGTATAAAAGTTCAAACTTCCAGCAAGCTCAACGGTAAAACTGAGTTATGGAGAACACAAGCGTTTCTATGGAGAGTCAATTCAAGGAGAGGTTAGTACATCTGCACACCGGCGATAAGAAATCTGTCTTGATTCCTAAAGATGAGTATTTCACTTTAGTTGACGAAGTGAAGGAAGCAGAAAAAGAAACAGGGACCTCCAAGACTTGGAGGCAGTATTATCTACTGAAACGGTACCAGATTCTGATTTGCGGTGATGTCGAAAAGCTAATCAGAAAGAAAAAGGACGAGGGGGACGATGTCGTTTATTTCGCTCACAACGATGACATTTTTGACATTATCAAGCGCGTTCACGTTTCTACAGGACACGGTGGAAGAGACAAGATGATGAAAGTTTTGTCCGTTAAATACGCTAACATTACACGTGAAGTCGTCGAAATGTACAAGTCACTTTGTATAGAGTGCGCAAAGAAACGTAAACGTCCAGCAGTCAAAGGAGTCGTTGATAGACCAATCCTGAGTAACGACTATGGCTCCCGTGGACAAGTGGACCTAATTGACATGCAATCGATGCCGAATGGGAATCACAAATGGATAATGGTTTATCAGGACCATCTTACCAAGTTTTGCGTCCTCCGCCCTCTATCTTCAAAACGAGCTGCGGAGATCGCTTACCAACTCGTCGACATCTTCCTACTGATTGGAGCACCTCATATCCTGCAAAGCGATAATGGGTCCGAATTCACGGCCACAGTTATCACCGAGCTAAAAGCGCTCTGGACCGATTTGCTTATGGTTCATGGCAAGCCTCGGCATCCCCAGAGTCAGGGATCAGTGGAACGTCTTAACTGTGATATCAAGGACATGCTGATTGCGTGGATGGGGGATAACAGCTCAAGTGATTGGCCGATTGGACTGAAGTTTGTTCAATTCATGAAGAACACTAGCTATCATTCAACTATAAAGCAAACTCCATTCTCGGCACTGTTCGGCGGAAATCCTCGTGTTGGACTTCGATCAACCAACCTTCCGACAGAAATTCTCGAACGTTTGGTAACGGAAGACGAACTGTTTGCAGCATTTAATCCGGTTCCGTCTGCGATCACTCCGGACCCGGCGACTTCAGCAGCTGAAGCCGAAGAGATCTCACCGGCCCCGTCGACTTCAACAGTTCAAGCCGGACAGATCACTCCTACCCCGTCGACTTCAACAGTTCAAGCCGAACAGATCACTCCGACCCCGTCGACTTCAACAGTTCAAGCCGAACAGATCACTCCTACCCCGTCGACTTCAACAGCTCCAGCCCAGGAGGAAACTCGGGCCACTTTACCTCATCGAAAACGAGCACGGGAAGGAATTGTTCAACAAGCCGAGCGTATGATCAAGCGTAGCAGACTGGAACATGCACCAGGTAATCCTGGCGATAATGTAACTGTACCAATTCCTTTGGTGGACAGAGGACGTGGTGATCCAAGGAATATTATGGGCATCATTATTGATAGAGACAACAATGACTTGTATCGGATTGCTGTTCGCGGAGGAATCCTGCAAGGTAAATATGCACGAAACCAGTTCGATCTGTGTACCCAGATACTACTCACTCGCAACGATGTCTCAGAGGATTCAGATATCGGATTGCGTAGGGCAGTACAGTTGGAGTCGAAATGTGGTGGTCAAGGTTTTACAAAATGTAACTGTTCTGGAGGTAATAGATGTTCATCTAACAGATGCAAATGCTTCAAAGCTAAAGTTAAGTGCAACAGCAGATGCCATACTTCTCTGGCATGTGATAATAAAATTTGAATTGAATTTGCCTCGAACATTATTAAACATTTATGATTTTTAAATGTCAAAGTTATGTTTCTGCTTATTATGTATCTGCTTTGGATGTTATTAAACATTTATGATATATAAATGTCAAAGTTATGTTTCTGCTTATTATGTATCTGCTTGGATGTTATTTAACATTTATGATTTTAAAATTTCATTAAAAAAAAGAAAAACACAAAAAAAAGAAAAAAAGAAAAAATATAAACAAAAGAAAAAAGAATACAAGAAATTAAAAGAAAATGAAAAAAAGAAAATAACTCTGCCAAAGCTGGTTCCAAGCCCAGTCGAAAAAAGAGGAGGATTTTCTTTTAAATCTTTTAAAAAATTACAGAAAATGATGAATCGCTGATGCATCGTCCTAGATTCCCCCACCCGCCGTCGCCGACACTACAATAATTATCAACAGACTTCCTAACTTGAATCAGTCAAAGTGTACAATAACGACCATAAATTTTCAGTCATTGTGTCAAATCACTGTTTTTTTTAGTCATTGCATACAATGCCTGACCGAATCAGTCATTGTGTCAACTGGCTGAAAATGTTAGTCATTGTATACAATGACTGATTGTACACATTGACTGTAACATATGCACTCATTAGGAAACACGGTATAATTACATGTAGGCCTATATGTGCCTCCATGGTAGACCAGTGGCTGACAGAAGACTGAGAGGAGGGCCCGCAAAGTTACCACAGCACCCGGGCCCGCACTAGCCTTATGCGGCCCTGATGTGGTAAAGTAGTAGCCTAAAGATATAATCGAATTATATTATTGCATTGATGAATGTCACTCTAGGAATTGCCTTCTGGCGTGTGTCTAATTTTGATGATTTATTTCTTCCTGTTCTTTGTTCTGTTCTTCCTGAGTATCGTTGAAAATACAGCTGTCTTTGATGTTCTGATTTATTCGTTCCAATAATTATAATGGCCATAAGCCCTAACTAGACATTCGCTCGCTTCGTTGTATTGATGGATGTCACTCTAGGAATTGCCTTCTGGCGTGTGTCTAATTTTGATGATTTACTTCTGCCTGCTCTTTGTTCTTTCTTCCTGAGTTTTGTTGATTTGAAAAACAGCCGTTGTTGATATTCTGATTTATTGATTCCAATAATGGCCGTAAGCCCTAACTCGTCATTCGCTCAATTGGTTTTAAATATCGCTGGAATGCGCACAACTCAAATCAGTTTCTTTCGGTCATTGGTTGAAGAAGAACTGGAACACTCGAAAGCATAATTCGGTAATTTCATCGTCTAATTTGATTCTGCAAAAGTATTAGCCTATCAGGCTGCATGTAAAATGCGTTACTTAGCTTTCTAGAAGCTGAAATATCTTTCAAGAGGTTTTCAAAATACGCTATACAAACATTCATATAATTTATAAATATTATATACAGGGTGGCGCTCAATAAACCGGACTATTAGTTTTTGCAATTGCATCGCTTGAATAATCAAAGTAATTATCGCCTTAAAACTATCATTGGACAGAAATGACACAGAAAAATGGCATTGGTTTGGCATTTAATATAACATTGAATGAACTGTAAAATTTCAGAATTTTCTGAATGCGTAAGAAATTTCAGTCAAAGTGATGTTCAATATGTCCTCCGTTTGTTGCGATAACCAATGATAATCGCTTGCGAAACTGTCCAATAGCCTGGCTGATAGCCTAGTGTCCTCGCTGATTTCGTCCCAGCATGCGGTCAGAACTTCTTTCAAATGTTCAATATCTCGAATTCTCTTCCTGTAGACAAGCTGCTGAAGCATTCTCCATATGGAATAGTCTACGGGATTCAAGTCCGGACTGTTCGTTGGCCAATTTTCTGGTTCAATAAAGTCTGAAACGTGAGCAGTGAGAAAAGCAACTGTTTTTCGTGAACGATGAGCAGGTGCTCCATCCTGCTGGAAAGTGAAATTGTGACCAGAGTGAGCTATAATGTCTGGCAATAATCCGTGATGTGTCATTTCTGTTTAATGACAGTTTTAAGGCGATAATTACTTTGATTATTCAAGCGATGCAATTGCAAAAACTAATAGTCCGGTTTATTTTGCGCCACCCTGTATATATATAGCCTATATATAATTATATAGGCCTATATATATATAATTATATATAGGCCTATATATATATATAATTATATATAGACTGTGTCCGGAAAAATTCCAAGGTTCCAAAATATGAATGAAAAAACTATAGTAGATAATAATCAATTAAAAAATTAAAAAACCTTTGGCCTCCAAACAGTCCGGACTTAAATTCTGTTGATTATAAAATTTGAGGAGTTATGCAGGAGAAAGTATACAAGACAAAGGTCAGAAACATCGAAGAACTTCGCGAGCGAATTGTTAATGCTTGGGATGAACTTGGGCAACTGGTCGTCGATGCTGCTGTTAGTCAGTGGCGTGTACGTCTCGAAGCTTGTGTTGAAGCCAATGGCTGACATTTTGAACATAAATTATAGTTCCATAATATTTCAGGATTAAACTGTTTTTGGAATTTTAAAAATCTATTAATGTTTACTAATTATTTTCATATTTACCATAAAGCCTTGGAATTTTTCCGGACACAGTGTATATACATAGGTCTATAGTGATCATCTCACGAACAATCAATCTAGAAATCGGGTTTTTTTCAATCCTATATATATATAATATATATATATAATATAATTATATATAATTATATATATACGAGCCAGTGAATGACAAAGATATTTCGGTGCAAAAATCACAAGCCTTTCAATTCAATTTCACGAATCTGTTGACGCACGTGAGCGTTGCTCCTAATAAGTAATAACTCAATTATCTATTTAGTATTTTGCACTGAATGCATAAAATCATTTCTTAATTCCGACCGTTGATCGTCGTCATTGCTATACCGACGGTTTAAATTTGTTTTTAGCGCCCCTTCAAGCTCGCTACTCAGAGGCACTCCCGACTGCAGCACGGACACTGCATCAGAGTTCCACGCCGAAGAGCTGAACAATTGTGAGTGTAGGACTTTCCCAAGGTCCCTACGTGGCGACTTGAGGTGGATTCGAACCTGCAACCCTTCGGCTGCAAGGTCACGAACATACCCACTACACCACCGCGCCCCACATATGCACTGTTCCCAGAAAAAGGAATTCCACACACCGAACAAGAGTTAAATTATGTGTTTTAAGAGGTTTTTTTAAGTCAAACAAAGGCAAACTATTCTGGAGTTTATCAAGCCCTTTGTGCTAATTCTTCAGGGTAAATTCTTTACTCAACGGTTTACATAGTTTCCCCTGAATTTAATGCTAACATTCGTAAAGTCACTTCAATCAAAAACTCCTGAGGGTTTGTGACTTAGGCTACTGGGAGTAAATACCAAGTCTGTTCATTCTTCAATGTTGATGCATGCAAACAACGTTTTTAAAAATTGTCATATGTCGTAGGTGACTGTAATTGCTTTAAGAATTGTTAAATTGAAATTTCATAATTTATAACCATTTATAAGCGGTAATGAATAAGGAAACTTCACTCTCATTTAATGAATGTTTGCCTCACTTATTCGGGTTTGAATGGAATTTCCGTTTGTTGGAACGCGGTGTACAATGGGTTATATATAGGCTACGATGATATGTTGAATTATAAGTGTCCTTTGACTCGATTTCGCTTTACCTTCGTATCTAGTACAAGTTCAGATCAGAATCTCAGGCTTATAGTCACAGGAACACGCCTGAGATCGGAAGGTGTGCGTGTAGTTAGCTTCTGCTGGTTGGTAAGTAAATGTATCTTAGATCAACGCATAATTATGCATCTTCGTTTATTAAGGAGAGAACTTTGATGTGGACTCGCTCTGGGATTTTCAACCACAGTGGAGTGACTTGAGGCTAGTGCTAATGGCTCAACACTAAGCAATAGTTGTAAAATACACAAAGTAAGCTTATAGGCTAAGCCCTCATAGAATTAGCCTTTAAAAAATTAGAATTCAAATTACACATTTTGGGTGGGTTGAGCTGGTAAAACCCACAAAGCGTTTTCCTATACGGTACCCATATGACAGTAGACTGGTCCACAAAATTCATCTAACAGATTTCAGTTCTCCACAAGGCTTGTTTTGTTCCTTATCATGATTGTAATAATCACAAAAAATTTTAATGAAAATAAATGAAATTTAGAGGTCAACCCATTTGACACTTTTTATGTTATCTGGACAGAAGTAGATAAATTGTTCTGCAATGGTTAATGTACGACCTGAGCGACATTGAGCGATGTCTGGGGGGGAGAATTCCATTTCTCAATTACTTCAACACTAGTGTTGGCCTGAGAGTCACCTTCTTGTATGCCCCTCACCATTTTTGGGATTGCCAAGAGTTTTTCCTGACAATTTCTAGTGACAATAATAGATATGCGGTCCATAACTTTCTTTGATCCGTCGATGCTGGGCAAAATTTTGCCTTTTCAGTGAGGTAATAGCAGGCCTGCCAGTGTGCACTTTTGTTCCTCCATTGCAGCTGCTTCTTGTCTCTCTTTTATACCGAACTTCTGGATAATGCGATTTCTGAAATGAATGTCATAACTAATCGCCAGTGTGGCGGCTCCATCTACAAACACAGCATCACGGTCTGGAAGGCTAACACGATACAATGCACCAACTACTAAACTAAAGAGGACTGGAAGATGCTCTTTGATTTTTTTTTAAATAAGGCAGTTAGTAGCAGCAGCTGTGTATGCAGCCATTGTAGAGTGTAGACGAATACGTACTATGACTAAGTGATCTCATACTCATCAATGCAATCACATTCTTCTTCTGAATCCTGACTATAGATAGCAACGCAGAAAGTTCACCTGCTGCTTCATTGCTGCCTTTTGTCTTGCATTCTTCATATCAATTTTCACCATTGTCTTTTTCTCGCCGTTGCCTCTTTCTGCTTTCTTTTGCTGCTGTCTTCAAGTTTACTCCACTCATGCTGTTGGAAAATAGTCTTATCTTTGTATTCGAAGGATTTCCCGATCTTAGTCTTGCAAGATTTCTGTCATCACATCCTTTGAGGCAATATCGAACAATTCTTGAAGATCACCTTTGAACATTGTCTTCTTTCATCCTGTCACTTTCTCTTTTTAATGGTCTGTGAGTTTTCAGAGTTATGTACTTCTGATAAAGCTTTGACAGTTTCCTGACACACCGGACAACCAGCTGTGTTGGTATTCTAGCAAGCACCCAAATACAAATAACTGCATCACAGGCCATTTTTTAACTTTCCTGAAGGGGCCTCCCTTTTAGTAATGTGATGAAACTGAAGCAGTTGCTGTGCATCCAGCCTGCGTGGTAATCTTGCAGTAGATGACCGAGAGACTGGTTTTTCCAATAGCCAGTGCTCTGGGTCGGATCTTAAATTAGACGAAGCTATGTTGGTATAATAACGACGTTTAACACGAGGAAAAGACATTATTAGCACTCAAGTAAAATGTTCAGAATGGGTTGACCTCTAAATGTTGTACAATCAGGCTGAAATTTTACAGAAAGACTATCTACCCCAAGTGAACAAAAATAAGCCTTGTGGAGAAAGAATTCTAAAAACTTAATTTTTTGCCTATGACATGTGGACCACTCTAATATGACAGCTGTAAACTTAGAAACTTGTTATAGGCCTAAACTTGTAACTTTTGTGATCATGGTAAAGACGAAACCATTTCTTTTGCAATATAGAACTTTGAATTTGTTATCCTGATAATCTGTACTCTGCAAAAAGACTTCTTCTTGAAGTTTTCATGACTTCATCGATCATAAAATAGCTGGCAAATAAGAGCCTAAAATGGACTCTAGTTGAGGTCAACACAGCTAAAAAATGCCAGACCCCCTAGTCGGTATGGGCTTCGTGCCTTCGGCACTCGCAGCTACGCGCCTTCGGCGCTTTCCGGCAAAAAGTCAGACCCGGCAACTTTTCCAAACCACTTTCAGCCCTGATATAGCGAAGCCACCAGAGAAATTGAATTTAGACGACGAAGATGAATGAATATGCTGTTGCATTGATCCAGCCAGGAACGAGTATGCAGCTGTTGACAGTGAACGGGGTTTGAGGTAGGTAGGCCTAGGTCTTGCGAGCCTCATCCCGTGACACAGTCGGAATTGAACAACCTTTTCAAAGACTTAGGTTTGTCGAAAGCAAAAATAGAACAACTGGATTCAAGACTTGAGTTTGCTGTCACCAAGTATTAGACAAAAATCGGTCCGGCAAAGATATGTCTCTTCACTTATAGCTGGAACTGCTGAAATTTTGGTGTGAAAGTCATGCACAAGGATGGTGAGAGTTTCTTTATCTGCAATATAAGTTCCCAAGAATAAGTGCTGCCAAGATCAAGGAAGGCATTTTTGTGGGTCTACAGATCAGACACATCATCAATGACAAGTAGTTTGAATATATGTGGGAGGGACCAGAGACAGTCGCCTGGAAAGGACTGAAGGATGTTGTGGAAAATTTTCTTGGTAACTATATATATAACTCCAAATTACATTAGACTGGGTAACAAAATCTTACATCACACTGACATGAAATGCAACATGCCACTTAAGATTGACATCTTGCATTCCCACTTTAACTTCTTCCCAAATTCCCCACAGATCTTGCGATGAATACCAGGACATTCCCATAATGGAAAAACGGTATCAGGGAAACTGGAATCCATCAATGTTGTCTGACATTTGTTTGACACTGCGGCGAGATGTGCAGACAAAGAATACAAACGAAAATCAGCATCAAAGCTTCTTTATACTCGTACATGTGGAACTTTGGCACCATCTTATATGCATTGTACGTGTACAACTGAACAGGGAATAACTATGAAACTTTTAATATCATGTTTCTCAAAATTTCTAAGTGATACAGTCATCATCAGCACCAAACATTATGAGGAAGAACTATTCAAAACATTTGTTATCCAATGAAATTAAATTATAATAGCCTGTATTCTAAATGTATGCAATTATGAGCATTTCAATAAAATCTTGCATGCCGTATTTCTCAAAATCCTTACATGGTGCAACAATTCTGAGAACACCATCGTGTTCAGCATGTCAAATTCTATAGAAAACAGTCAAATTTCTTCGGAAGAAAGCCTTAAAATTTGTGGTCCAGTGTTACATGCCATTGAATCTTTCAATATCCTATGGATATCGACATTATGTGCAAGTTGTGCGTATCTGCTTCAACAGTTAGGTTTATTGCATTGGATGCCAATCTATTTCTCTTTTACAGGAACAATGAACGTGATTTGGGTTTTGATTCTCGTCTGTGTTCTCAACAACGTCGCCTTTGCTGGTGAGTTAGAAGAGTTTGTGGAACGCAATCACAGTAAAGCACTTTCATCTAGAAAACAGATGGCACTTTCGCATCATGCACGACAAACTACAACACCAATGCATTCCAATGAACCAACAACACCAACAAAATGATGTCATTATAATCATCAAACCGATCTCAGACTTTGTTTTTACACATTAGACCTAATAATAATAATAATAAAAATAATAAAATAATATAATTAATAATAATAATAGTAATAATAATAATAATAAATTGACTTTTTCCCGAACATTTCCGATCTAGAATGGACAAGATATCGGCGGAACATCCAAGGATGCGATTATTATCACCAATAAATAAAAATAATAAAAATAATAATAATGATAATAATAAATAATATTAATTAAATTAATAATAATAATAATGACTGTTCTTAAATTATTATGTCTTCAGTCGAGTTTTGAAAACGTCAACTGATTTGGCAGAACGAACTGTGGTAGGCACACTGTTCCAGCAGCGGAGGCCAGCAGTTGAAAAATCGCGCTCCCCGACGCGTGTCCTCGTCCTTCGCACATACAGATCTCCTTTCACACTGGATCTCAGCATAAGACCAGCACCTGACGAAGCCGTCTGCACTCAGTAGGATATGAGATAGTCCGGTGCAAAGCCATGTAGTGACTTGTAGACCAGCAATACATACATACATACATACATACATACATACATACATACATACATACATACATACATACATACATACATACATACATACATACATACATACATACATACATACATACATACATACATACATGCATACATACATACATACATACATACGTACATACATACAATGTACATGTACATACATACATACATACATACATACATACATACATACATACATACATACATACATACATACATACATACATACATACATACATACATACATACATACATACATACATACATACATACATACATACATACATACATACACACATACGTACATACATACATACATACATACGTACATACATACATACATACATACATACATACGTACATACATACATAGGCTACATACATACACACATACATACATACATTCAAGCCTACGTATAGGTCTTAGTTCTTCATCGTGTCTCTTGTGGCCCGATCTCAAGGTGCGCCATTGAACCTAGAGGATTTAGCAAATATCACATTAAATGCATCTGTTGTTTTTTGGTAGACGATAAGAACGATGAAATGGCGGCTTTCGATACAGATGCTGCAAGGTTCGTATTCAAATGCTGAAGTAAATTCCTGTCATTCCCATAGCTTGAGGGTTCGCGTACCCTAAAATAGAATACGTTACGGGTCGCGTACCGGTGGAGGTCGGAGTGTAGTGGGGTGTGGTGGAATGTGGCGGGGTGGTGATTGGTTGGAGGAGTGGGGGGTGGAGTGAGTGGAATGATGTTTTCCACCCGAAGACCAAAATTTCACGGGTGGCTTACCGGTGGAGGTCGGAGTGTGGTGGGTGTCGTGGGCTGTGGTGAGGTGGGCTGTTGATTTAATCGCGTAAACGCGTTCGATTAACGCGTTAAAAAATTTGCGATTAAAATTTTTAACGCATTAATCGTACGCGTTAATTAGATCTGATTAAAATGGAATCAGAGGCAGAAAAACTCGTTTTAAACGGAAGGCTCATACTTAAAACTAGTGATACATAATTGGCAAATATTCCAACAAAGAATTTGACTATTGTCGTAGCAATTCTTTGCTCAATTATCGCCTGCATGCAAACCAAAACATGCCTTAAACGCCAACATTGAGTCGTCGACATCGGCCGCATCGCATCGTCCACTAAGGTTGTTTTCTATTTCCTCACCCCGTCAGACGTCAGACTACGTTGGTTGAACTCCAGGAGATGGCAAGACCAATGGATTCAGGTTTCAAATGATAAATGTTTACAGAAGGACAACTGAGGCGAAGTTTGGCAAGAACCGCAACCTCTTGTGAAAAATTGTGACTAAATGATGAGGTTCAATAGTAGACCTACTATATTGTTAATTAATTAGAGCATCCCTTGAACCGTCCAATGTAAATAAACTGGTCTGCCTATACAATTGACTGAATAAATAATTAATCTTGATAGTCAGAAAACGGTTGTCTAATTTCACATTTAGGCCTATGTCATTTTAATTAAAGGTGGCTCAAATGAAAAAAAACGGATCTTGAGCAGTTGACTGATTTGAACAGTGTTTCAATTTTGTCTGTCATACAAAACTGTTCAATATACTAAATGCAGAAATCCAATAGGCCTAAGCCAAAGGTCATTAAATATGTTTTCAATAGAAAGAATGCATTCAGTCATTAAAATTTTATGCTTCAGGGGTCCTTAGAAAATAGAAAGATTAGTATATTTGAAGGAAATGTATCGCGATTAATTTGCAGTTAATTGCAATTAAAAAAATAAATCGCGCGATTAATTTCTATTAAATTTTTTAATCGGACAACAGCCCTAATTAAAATACGTATGTACCTTTAAACAATACAATACGCGTATGGTACGTACGGTACCATAGGCTACATGCTCGCGAAAAGTTTGTTTCTGGCTTAATCGGCTACCCATGTAGGTCTACGTATTCATGCAGTCAACAGTATGCGTCGTTGAAATCGGCATTTCCGGTAGCGTAGCAGTAAACTTATTTCGATAAATTCTTCTGTTATAATTAATTGAATGTAACTGTTCAACATTTTTCTTGGAGTTGGACTTTTAAGTGCTGCAGGAGAACTGAACCGACTAACCGACATTAATTGGTGCATTGAGTACAATGTATGCTGGATAAACATAGCCCTACAATATAGCCCTGCAGAAATTCACTACGCTGTATACGTGACTGTGATTGTTTGCTTAAATTAAATTGAACATTCTTATTATGAGCAATGACGAGGCTAACGTTATTTTATTATTGTTTACGTACCCTAAAATAGGGTAGGCCTATGTTAAAATACGTACGCACCTTTCACAAAATAGAATACGTATGGTAGATCTGCTGTTGATTTACCATGAGGCAAAGCTCGCGGGTATACGTACCATACGTATTCTCTTTGACGGTGTGGTGCATTCTATTCCGACGACAATAATGATAATGATAATAAAATAATAATTCACGGAAATTCCTGTTCCAACGTCTTCCCATCTGTGTAGCGTCTCACAACGCCATTGCATTCAGACGCATATTTCAGGATGGATGTAGAACAGGGTCGATGCCTGATTTCTTGGAGATTCATATTTTACTCATAAAATTTTTTTTAGATCCTGAGGGATAATAATGATACCTCGGGCAAAGAGAATTGATAATAATTATTATAATAGGTTAATGATGATAAACAATAATAATAACAACAGTAATAATGATAATAATAATGATAACACTGATTATTGCGGCCTGAGGGATCTTTACTACATCGGACAAAAATAATAATAATAATCGGCCTAATAATAATACGAGGACGAAGAAAAAGAAGAGGAAGTAAATAAAGAAGATGAAGACATAACAACAATTAGGCTACAATAATGTTTCTACAAGAGACCCTTACACAGTCTTTCTTTCAAGTCACTAAACTTCCCTGTATCACATTTCAAGTGTTTTAAAACTTTTCTGTGAAGAAACTTTTACCAAGCATAGTACTCTTGTTGTTGTTGTTGTAGTAGTAGTAGTAGTAGTAGTAGTAGCAGCAACAACAGTACTAGTAGCAGCAGTAGTAGTAGCAGTAGCAGTAGCAGCAACAGTAGTAGTAGTAGTAGTAGTAGTGGTAGTAGTAGTAGTAGTAGTAGTAGTAGTAGTAGTAGTAGTAGTAGTAGTAGTAGTAGTAGTAGTAGTAGTAGTAGTAGTAGTAGTAGCAGTAGTAGTAGTAGCAGCAGCAGTAGCGGCAGCAGCAGCAGTTGTAGTTGTAGTACTAACGGTAGCAGTAGGCGAGGCGGGAGAGTAGAATATCACGAAGTCAAAATATGATTGATTACTTAATGGACTGTATTCTTTGTTGCCTTTAATTCCAGTATAATTGATGTCAGTCACATTAATCTCATATCATACACTTCTTCATTCCTAGTTTGCGTTACATCGATCATCTTTGTGTTTTTGATTTTTCAGTTCAGTGTATGGATATCGAAGGGATCGGAGAGACTGCCTTAATCGTGGTGAGCTTTGCTATGACAATAACCAGTTCACTGGCTCTTGCTGTTCCGGATTACCCTGTGCGCAATGCGTATCTGCTTGGTGGGCATACAGTTGCCGATGTGGGGAGATGTCCCCATACTACGAGGTGATCTGATCGGCTCATAGTTGACAAGGCAAAAGGAAAAGTTGCGACTTGTTTCCAATTTATAGTGTACATTAATTTTGCTGTCGGTAATAAACAAAAACGCATACGAAACCTTTTCTCTTCCACGATTCAAAGAGTTATCTTATTACAAGCCATAGTAGTTTTATGGTCCAGTAAGTTCTGGAATATGACGTCACTGCATAAATATTAATTAGGGGCATGGCTAATTAACATAATGAGGTCACGTGACAATTTGTTGCCCTCCAATTGGTCGTCTCTAAAACCGGTTCTAGGTTTTGTCGGGAAAATCTCTAAGACCGGCTAAACCCCCACTACTCATATATTGAGCCTCCACCTACATTACTCTACATACATGATAGGCCTACAGTACCGTTACATGCGTATATGCATATTATTTATATAACTACATTTGCATCTATACGGAATTTAAATAGCGACCCTTTAAAGTAACGACTCAGAGGCGCTCCGACCAGTGGCGGTGCTCGCGCCAGCAATATAATTTCAACAACTACTTCACGTCAAGGTCAAAAGAGTAATTCATCATGGTTCATAGACGAGGACTCTTAAAGAACGTGGCACATGTTCATACGAACATCAGTGCTGAAGGAACTCACTGCAATATTTCAAGTTTAATCACAGACATTACTTCGGCCCAAATCAAGGACTATTCCAAGATGACTGAACCCATCAAGGATTATATATCATTATAATTTTATCAGTCCATAGTCCATAGGCAACTACAGAGTACAGACCAATTGCCAATGTTACTTTTTTATCAAAAATTTTAGAACGCATTGTTGCAAACCAATTAATTGCATATTTGGACATGCATGGGTTACTCCCCTCTCAACAGTCAGGTTTTCGTAGAAATCACTCTACTGAAACTCTTTTGGTTAGCCTATAATTTTCTGATTTGTATGGCGCCATAGACCGTGGTCAGGTCACACTTTTAGCTCTATTTGATGTTAGTGCCACTTTTGATGCTGTTGACCATACTATTTTGCTACATCGTCTCTCTGTTTCCTTTGGATTGACTGGTGCTCCTTTAGAATGGCTTCGTTCTTTTCTGTCTGGGCGCACTAACTGTGTGGTTTTGGGTGCCTCTAGGTCGGGTTGGGTCTCAGCCCCTTTTGGTGTGCCTCAGGGTTCAGTGTTGGGCCCTTTACTGTACGTCCTCTATACAGCTGGTATTAGTTCCTTGTTGTCTGCATGTGGTCTCCTGCAGGCGCCCTTGTAGCGGTATGGCTGCGTTACGGCGCCATATAAATTGTCGTTATTATTAACTCTATGCTGATGACGTGCAGGCTTATGCTCACTGCTTTGCTGCTGATGCATTGTCCACTGTGTCTTTAATGTCGAATGCCATTGATGCTCTCTCATCATGGATGGCATCTAATCGTTTGCTACTAAATCCCTCTAAAACTCAGTTCATCTGGTTTGGTACTCGCAGGCAATTGGCATCCATTGACCTGCACTTAATAACAGCAACTTTCCCTGATATCTCATTCTCTCTCACAGTGCGAGATCTTGGAATTACTTTGGATCAAGAGCTCAATTTCTTGAAGCATATCAATTTGGTCACTCGTAGTTGCTACTACCAGCTTCGTCAACTCCGAGTTGTCTCAAGATCCCTCTCTCATAGTGCTATTATGACTCTTGTGCATACCTTTGTCACTAGTAGAATTGATTACTGCAGTTCGGTACTTGTGGGTCTGCCACTTGGACTAATTGGGCGCCTTGAACGAGTTCTTCGTTCGGCTGCTCGCCTCATTGGCCGCATTCCTAAACATGCCCCCGTCTCTGCTTATATGCGTGACGTTCTCCACTGGCTCCCTGTTTCACAGCGCATCTTCTACCGAGTTGCTGCACTTGTTTGGCGATGCCGTCTTTCTTGTGCTCCGTCCTACTTGTCTAGCCTTTGTCGACCTGTCTCAGACCTTGCAGCCCGTCGAGCTCTTCGCTCGGCGACAACGGGTGAGCTTTTGGTGCCGCGAACTCGCACTTCTATGAGACAGCGCCGAGCCTTTTCTGTTGTGGGTCCCGCTATCTGGAATGGCCTCCCACTAACCTTGCGACTTATGCCTAGGCTAAATTCCTCTGCATTTTTTAGGTATCTCAAATCCTATTTTTTAGCTGTGGCTGGGCTGGGAGCGCCTCTGAGTAGGTTTCTTGAAGGGGCGCTATATAAATCCTCGAAATGAATGAATGAATGAATAGATACTACACTCATCGTATCAATTCAGCGACAAAGGTCGGGGAAATTAATATCATACGTTTGCTATTGAAAAACGTGCAGATTTACATTTTCACTTACCTCAACTTATACCATTACCCTGCATTGCCCTGTCTTTCAGTGGCTTATAACCTTGCCCAGTCTAGCAATGTCTTCATCGACAAAATTCTATAGGTCACAAAAATCACGTGACACATAGGACGATCCGTCGAAAGACTTCTTTTGTGATTTGCCTCATCGACTATCTACAAACCACTCGTTCTCGTTTTCTCTCCCCCACCTCTACGTCTCTGTCAGACAGAGGGACAGACAGTCCCTCTGTCTGTCTGTCTGTCTATCTGTCTGTCCGTCTGTCTATCTGTCTGTCTATCTATCTGTCCGTCTGTCTGTCTGTCCGTTTGTCTGTCTGCCTGTTTGTCTGTCTTTCTTTCTCTCTCCATCGACTTCTCCGTCCCGGTCCAACCGCCTACCAACGGATCAAAGAAATAATAAATTGTCGAACATTTTCCTAAATAAAGGATTGCAATATCAAATTTAATTCCATTTTTCATAGTGAATCTATTCGATCCTATAGGTTTACGTGTAATTAAATGTTTTAGAAATGTTTCTACTTCTCATTTATTTTACTTCGGTCTTTGTACCATTTCATGCGACTTGTCGATATTGAACGTAGTAAAGATTTCATCGAAGTTATATGTCTTTGCACTGTAGGAATTACCTTCCGGCGTTTGTCTAATTTTGATGATTTACATCTACCTGCCTTTGTTCTGTTCTTCATGAGTATCGTTGAAGAATACAACAACTGTCTTTGATATTCTGATTTATTTATTCCAATAATTATAATGGCCGCTAGAACTAACGTCATTTCGTTGCATTGCCAGAGGCGTAGCGACCGCCCTCCGTACCCTCTAACCGAAGGGGACCCCGCAAGAAAGGGGACCCCCGCAAGAAAGGGAGTCCCCGAAAGTGGCAAAAAATGTAAGGTGTACGGTAACTGTAGGTAAGTGACATTAATTAATTTATTGACGCTATTGCACAATCAATGTTGGAAAGCACTGCTAGAAAGACTTCAGCAGCAGTTAGTCAGCCTACGGAATGCATGTGCACTGTAGGCTTATGTAGGGTAATAGGCTATGCATAATATGAATAGCCATTATAATTTCATTGTGTAAAATATAAATAGGCCTACCGCAGTCCAATATCTGCATTGTATGGGCCCTAAGAGACCAATTTTGAACCCTGAAAATGCATCGGATTATCAGATATGCAGTACTGGATCAAAGCACCTTGATGCCAATTCTAGAAAAGTTCATAGAGTACTATAACAATATCAGATTTAGAGTTTCCTAATAATTATGAAGCGAAATTACTTACAATAAGCACGTAACAGAATTACGTATACCGCGTATAGGGAGACCGGGGCATAATGGGATACCGGGGCATAACGGGAAACCATTACTGTCCATCTTACTTACTTTTAAGAGACGAAAAGTTTTCAATCTGAAGTAAAACATCTTTGAAGATGAGGGACAACAACATTTACGATTTCGATGCGTCTTGCAATTTTTATGATTGAAAGTTGATTTTCAGGCTCGCCCAAGTAAGGTTCGTTCATAATCCAAAAATTGTCGAGAAACAATGGAGCTATATTAAATTTAGCTTATACTATCCATAAAGTCACTATTCCCATATGAAAATTTGTGCAAATTCCTTGTTATATGTCAAAATGACGGGTTTATAATTGGGACCAGTAGGAGAATAAAGGGAAACAGATAGGCTATCCCATTTTGCCAGTTGTTGTGATGCGACAGCGATTTTCAACCATATCTTTTATATTGTAATATTTCATGGGTTCTAATTACCCCCGCACGCCTGAATCATTTGTTTGCATTACAAAATGTGGCTCTTTTTGGAAAGCATATAATGTTGCATGTCATGAGGCATAATGCATGGGAGAGGTATCCAATTTTAAATTGGGGATTGGTGCATAAAGGAATTTTTGGACACATTGGTACAAAATCATAATCTCCAGTGTGGGTCATGCCTAATTAGATTATTCTAGTCGATGCTGTACAATATATATGCCTGCATAATGTGAGTACAATAAAGTCCTGATTTCTTATTAATTATATGATGTAAACTTCAAAATGTCTTAAGTATCCCATTTTGCCCCGGTCTCCCCTACCAGTTTCTGCGTTGCAATGAACCCCGCCGCTCCAGACATAGACCTATATGTTCGGAGGGGGCCACGTTCGTTGTTGCTACGACCCAGTGCATTGATGAATGTCACAATAGGAATTGCTTTCTAGCGTTTGTGTCCAATTTTGATGATCTACTTCTTCTTGCTCTTTGTTCTGTTCTTCCTGAGTTTCATTGATTGGAAATAAAGCTGTCTTTGATATTCTGATATATAGATTCCAATAAGGGCCGTAAGACCTAACTCGTCATTTGCTCGCCTCGCTTTAAATAGCGCTCGAATGCGCACAACTCAAATCAGTTGCTTTCGGTCATTGATTGGTTGAAGAAGAACTGGAACACTCGACAGCATAATTCGGTAATTTCATCGCATAATTTAATTCTGCAAAAGTATTAGCCTATCAGGCTGCATGTAAAATGCAAGTTACTTAGCATTCTCTAAACTGAAATATCTTTCAAGAGGTTTTCAAAATACGCTGTCCAAATATATATATATATATATATATATATATATATATATATATATATATATATATATATATATATATATATATATATATATATATATATATATAGTCAACTCTCGTGCAAATAAATGCATGCATCAGAACTGTGGTGTGCAATTATTCTTAGTGGGCCTATATTACAATGTTTTAATCACGGTCATGTGATAACTAAAAAAGAATATTCCATTTTAAGTTTTGTAAGCGATAAAACGAGTACTTAAGAGAGACATTTGTATCTTATTATCATTTTGTACTCAAAACAGCTGAAATCATAGGCCTATTATTTTCATGTAATATTTATTGATAACAATTTAAAAGATAATAGTGAACCGCGAATTAGACCTAGATCCAAAACTATTTTGGTTGTGCAGAGGTTCCAGGCCTAAGCTAGCTCCCGTCATAAGCTGTCATTTGCGTACTTTCTCTCACAAACGTTTATATTTCAGTGTGGTTTTGTTTGTAAGTGCACTTGTTATAGCGCCCCTTCAAGCACTCTACTCAGAGGCGCTCCCGACTGCTGAGCGGACACTGCAT
Organism: Lumbricus terrestris; assembly: GCA_949752735.1. Lineage (NCBI taxonomy): Eukaryota > Metazoa > Annelida > Clitellata > Crassiclitellata > Lumbricidae > Lumbricus > Lumbricus terrestris. The sequence goes on from OX457037.1 coordinate 79,648,212, forward strand.
CGGAGTTTCACGCCGAAGCGCTGAGCAATTGCGAGTGAAGGACTTGCCCAAGGTCCCCACATGGCGATTTGAGGTGGATTCGAACCTCGATCTTTCCAGCTTCGAGGCAATGACGCCACCACCACACCACCGCGCCCCTTCAGGTTCGAAGACATAATTTTTTTAAGAATTCATCGTTCCAACTAGGAAAGGGATCACTTGTCCAAATATCCATAAATCACAATGATATATATCATTATCTATCTTCAGATCCGAAAATATTTTGAAATGTGCGAAGGTTCTTTCATCTGTCATTTTGCGTAGGCTTATTGCCCGTCACAAACGTTTTCGGTACTGGGAAATACATATTTGCAAAAGAATAGGCCACATTAACCTATTCCAACTAAGGATATGACCTTTCATCCAAATATCCATATATACAGGGCTGTACTCAAAGGTATGAGCGGGTATAAATTCTAAACCACTACCTTTTGTTTCTAAACGAATGTCTTTGCACCAATCAGCAGAATACAACGCGAGAGATGAAAATGCCTATTGCGTCTTCTTCATAGGTCCATAATTGAGTGGTAGAACTATTTAAGGGCATATTCTTGCAGTTCCAGAGAGACGAACTTGTAGAGGATGCGTGTGCAGTGATAGGCAGGAAGCCAGCGCAAGTCCTCAAGCTTAAGCGTAGAGATAATTATGCTCAAAGCGATGGAGTCGGGCTGTGAGCTCAGCTGAAGCATTTAAGACCGATTGAAAGATAAGATTCCGTTTAAGGGAGGCATAAGTATTTTAAGTAAGCTGCAGCAGTTTAGACGGGTGCAGACAGAAGGAGAGACCGATCGCCTGATATAGCTTTCATGGGTCTCAGTTGAGAGATTCAGGAACGGTCAGGTCAGATAACAATAATAATAATTATTATGTGCTCCATTTAATGTGAGGGAGGAGTCAGGTGTGACGTCCAGCCTTCGGAGCTGTGTATCAACATTGCTGCTTACAATTAAAAATGTAACGAGTGGCGTCAGCAGTACCTGACTCAGTGACTCTATTTGTTAAACATTTGCATTTGAAAACTGACGTGAATGCTTTCGACAGCGATTTTGCATTGCCTTACTAACTTAGCTATTAAAATAATTTGCTCGACACGTATAAAAAAAGCATTCATCTTAATGGACATGACCCGTCTGATCCCTATACCAGTCAATCATGTAGTTGCTGTTAGTGTATGGACACTATAATATTGCGGATGTGGTATAGCGTTGATGTTAATTATAATCACCATAATGAGCTGTGCTACCTTGGTCTCCATAAATATCCATATGCCTTTGCTACATGCAAGGCTGCCCTAATTTTGCCCCTGCCTACAAAAAGTGACTGGCGCCGCCACAGACGCTTAGGTGCGAGGAAGCTAGAGTTATAATGTTACCCATAATATAATTATTAGACATTGTGACTGAAACTCATCAATGTCAGATCTCGATTTCTACTTTCAATTTTGACCAACGTTGGACAGCAAACTCTACTTGCAATAGCTGCAAGCAAAACATTGCACATAATTATACGTGTTATACAATATAGGCTACATTCATTCATACATACATACAATGTCATACATACTTACATATATACATATATAGGCTACATCTATCCATCTATCTATCTATCTATCTGTCTATCTATCTATCTATCTGTCCATACATCCATCCATCCATCCATCTATATGCTTGCCGGGTATGTCGGACCGACATGCAGGCAAGCAAATAGATTGGATCCGTCTGAAAATCCATCCATCCATGTGTTGTATGGGTGTGTGTGTGTTTGTGTTTGTATGCGCATTTGTAATTGCGAGTGAAGGACTTGCGCAATGCGCATGGTTCCTACACGGCCCCTTGGAGTGGATTGGAACCTGCAACCTTCCGGCTGCAAAGCGACAAACATTCCCACCATACCACCTCGCCCCAAGTTGTGTGTGGCTGTGCAGCATTGATGATAGAGTGGTGGAAGAGAAATTAGGCTTCTTCTATCCATAAACGAGCAATTCACATAAACGTAGCCATTACGCATCATAAATAGGTTGTGAAAACTTCTTCTTTAGTTCTCTGCCGTCAGGTAGGTTCATTTGTCAAATGACGCCACGCGTATCTGTTCTGTGCATCCTCCTTTAGTCCTCTGTAACCGTCCTTTGTTATCATCCAGTCCAGTAGCAGTAGCGGCGCTAGGGATGGGTTCAAATTCATTTCTTCAACTGATGACGTAGACAATTTGGTAAACTTATAGCCCTATAATAATAGATAACGCAAGCCTCTATATTGTGGCAAAGTGTTTGTCTGACATGCAATGACGTAACGTCGTAACCGGTTGGGCTAAAATGTATCTGGTAGCCTATAATCCTAGTTAGCCTGTAATTACCTACAAACAAAACAATTAATCGTTTAAGTTAATTAGCAATTCATTGGTCAATTAATCGTTAGCGTCTGCTCCTCTCATGCAAGCATACAATATAATACCAATAATATTGAGCACCATGTCTTTCTATATCGTTCAGGTTTCACGTCGTGATGCGGTCATCTTGGCTCTGGTTTATCTCACCCTCTTCATCATATTAAGGTTTTATTTTTTACAGAAATAATTCTAACTTTTAGTGATTTTAAGTTGGCATTTATCATCGTGTCTCCATTAAAAAAACTTTGCATTTTATTATTTCAATTGCGCCAATGTGCACAATAAACGATTTATCTTCTCAAAAGAAGATCACAACAAGTTCTGTGTTGTTCAATATCAGTTGATGTAAACGATCTCGTGTGCGCATTGTGCGCATATTTTCTGTTTTATCGGACAGTAAATCCATTAATTGCGTCTCTTTTGAACTCATGCGCACCTGAGTTACTAGGCCAACTGAATAGTAACAGATGATTTATAATATTATTAATGCAACTTGCATTTTATTGACTAAAATCACGATGCTTGAATGAAGTTGTAAACTGCTCAGTTTGTGCAATTTTGTTGGAGACCGTTTTCAGCTTTAGACCTAAAAGTCGGCATTCATTCTAGTAAAGCCTACTTCTGGAGTAGTATGACGCAATTACTTGGATCGATCTGCCTTGTGACTTGCATTTCATGTCTGATATCAGGTTCGTTTCAAGTCTAAAACGCAAACTCATATAAACAACTCAAATGGGGCAGTCTCAAGTTAGTTCGATGCGATCATAAAAGTAGCTGTAGAGTCTACAGCTACATTTTATGATCGCATCAAACTAACTTTTATTATTAACGTCTGATGCATGAAACGTCACCGGATGGCGAATTAAAAACCACCCAAAATCAGGTAAATATCCAGGGATCGGTTCCTAGGACAGGCTGTCTTTGTTAAAATGTGCAGGCTCTTACCTGATTTGAAAAAACCCAGCGCGAGTGTCAATATTGTGCTGAAAAAAATTGTTCACAATAATTTATTATTATACTCGCCTCTTAGTTTCTAAGCATGAAACGGTGACCGTTAAACTGAAGACTCTGCACTTCATATTTATGGCCCTCTATTCTCAAGTAATATTATTATGTTTAACAGAAAACATTGTATTCTGGCAAAGCTAGTCGGTAGCCTTGAGAAGGACGAGGCCGACGCTAATCCTTTTTATCTATGAAATATTAACAATAATTATAATGGCGTTTTACTCTGCTACTTCTTCAGTAAGTCTACTCTAATGCACTGAAAAGTGTCCTTTGCCGTGCTATGGTCGAGAGTGGCTCTGAATAACCTATATGTAGTCTCACTGAACGAGGAGGTAGGCTGCTGTAGAAATTCATAAATAAAATGAATACGTCAAATATCTAATAGCAAGTTCAGCATAATGTGACGATCCCCTTGAGATTTCAGTTATGTCGTTGCAACTTACCGGTAGCTACTGCTCTTCGCGTATCAACTTCTAGTTGCAGTTCAATATCGTACTTTTATTATTGTAATATTGGCATGTATGTATGACTGTATGTGCACTTGTTATAGCGTCCCTTCAAGCTCTCTCCCTACTCAGTGGCGCTCCCGACTGCAGAGCGGACACTGCATCGGAGTTTCACGCCGAAGCGCTGAGCAATTGCGAGTGAAGGACTTGCCCAAGGTCCCTACGCGACGACGTGAGGTGGATTCTAACCTCGAACCTTCCGGTTTCAAGGCAACGACGCCACCACTACTCCACCGCGCCCCACAAATTGGTCGAATGTCATATTCGACCAACTTCAGCGCCCAACTCCCATGCTCGTTCTCATCAACCGTCTGTCGTGACCTTTCTGGGTATCGCAGACAAGATGTTAGGCAGATACTGCCTAAGTCTGCCTTTACCAGGAAATACCTCCATTGTAAACAGTTGTTTCAGCTTAGAGGCCTATCACTGTTTTGATGTAGGCCTAATACTCTTCATTACCCTTTTTAATAGATTTTCTTCTATAGAGCCTGTATTTTCGATTTCTTGCAGTTCATTCCCTGCAGTGCTACATCTGCACAGACTGCGAACGCTCTAACCAGATCTTCCTGAAAACGTGTCCATTTTCAACAGTCTGCGAAGCTCACTCTAGGACAAAAATGCTTCGTACCGGTATTGTGCGACAGAAGCAAAGTCTTTATCTTTATAGTTTAGCCTGCAGTTGTTTCCGACTCAGAATTTCTGTTATGTCGCCTCAAATTCTAGACCGTTGATGCGCCTATGGGTTTCCGCTGAGGGGAATGCTACCAGCTAATTACAGAGGGAATGGCAGGCCTTGCGCACCAATTGCTCACTGCTCAGGCCGAACACGATGGAGATGAAGGAAGTGGTGAGCAGGAGTGTTTGCTGCGTTGGAAGTCAATGAACGTGATTTTTCAAGGCCATTGCACAGATGAAAGACGCATCAAAATAATTTTATATTGTTGCGACTTATCCAGAATCGTAGGCTAATTAATACTATGGCCAAAAAGATACCTTGACACTAAGTGAACAATGATACTCTAGGCCGCGTACGGCAAATAAGCTTATAGGCCTAATGGTCCTCTTTGTGAATGAAAATTTAATTTATCGTGGACAACACTGGACGTTTTGGTATTTTATTTAGATTCATATTTTTAAACTTTATATTGTTTCATTTTGCAGGTCTTAGCCGCGCAAATTTCACGTCGTTGACTGCTACTTGCTCTGGGATCAGAAACGTAAAGCTTGATGAAATATCCTGCCGTGAATCGCGTCCTTTGGTTGATTGGTATACTGTAATATACTGTGACCGTTACTGTAACACTGATGGATGCAATAAGCCATTTTAGTGGCCACGAAACGTAGAAGAGAAAAACGTTTCATAGATTGTTAGAAGCTTTGTTGATATCCTCAACGTCATCGGCATTATGATAATTTCAAGTTGAACCTTAAACATAATCTTTCACCTTAATTCAGATGTAGGCCTATAAATTCAAAAGTTTCTTTAAAAAATAAAACAAATCATTCCTGGAACTGAATTTTTATTTTACAAAAGGAATGAACTCTTGTTTTACAATTAGACGAGCTGCACGTAGGCCTACCTAAATTTTCTCACACATTTCCTTTCTATTGTAGCAGTGATGATGGAAAGAAATTATGCCAACTTCCATGCCTACCGAGCAACTCCCAATAATTTTACCGTAATACTTCGAGATACGGTTTTGAAAACTTATACAATAGGCTATTTCCATTATTGGCATTGTTAATCAAATCTAACCTAGACGGATTAGGTACGATGCAATAAAAGAAGGGTTTAATACACTGTATTCCCGTCCCCGTAGGTGTGTAGTGTCATGATTTGATACAGTAGGTTTTTGGATGACAGCTCTGGAACTGAACAAGTAGAAGAAAAAAAAACATTATGCAAAGATTGTGTAGGGTTAAACATCAGCTACTTGCTAATTTTTAAACATGCTAGATTGTCGGTAAACAGTAAAACAACTTCAATCAAATCTAAGTTACCAGATAATTATTTCATCCATGATATAAATTTACTGGATTACCAGATCATTGTTTTTCACAAAAGTTAAAATAAATTACTTTTTCATTGCTGGAAAAGGTAGGGGCGCTGTTCCTGATAGTTCCGACCCAACAACTATGGTCTGGTAACAGCCTGACTAAAACTGGCTTAACACAACCAATCCTCATAATAATTATAAACTAATATAATGTAGCGCAAAAATTGATCCAACTGAAACAAATACAAATCCAACACAGCCTGACATAATCTAATCTAATAAAATCTCACCCATCCACGCTTAGCATAATCGAGGCAAAGATAATCCAGTTCAATCAGCTAACCTACTATATTCGAACCAAACCTAACAAAGTCACGCTACTTAATTAATTGGACTTGAAATCGATTCATATTTGCTTAGCAACTGTTGAGCACTGATGATAGCGTCATGGGCAGAGATTATCAGGACTGGGGGGGACACATATTCAGCTTTCTACCGTGTAGACGGTATCTCGTCCCGGGCTTAGCCCCCAAGAAGGTGCAGACTCATAAATTAGCCCCTCCAAGAACGGAAACACCAAACTCCGCCTATGGAAGTATGGATAGCGTATATTGAATGCGATTTTTGAAAAGCAATACTTTGGGAGTCACACACTATTATGCCTAGAATAGTGGTGCAAACCTTTTTTTTTACTTTGGGGCCACTTTCTCTAAGTTGTAGGAAACGATGGTCATTTTCTTAGATGAAGGACATTATGGGGGGGCCACAAGGCCATAATTTAGTTAACTAAAATATATAAAATTGTTATAACAATTTCAAAATAGAATGTTTCATGTTATTATAGACGTCAACATAATATGATTTGTAATAGAAAATAATTATGTGTTCTAGTCTGTCAAAATAATATTATTGTCAATTTTTCATTTAGGCTACTTTTGTTCATTCTTTGAGAGATGAGGGCCATTTTTAGGCTTATTGGGCCACTTTTGACCCGGGCCACGGGTTGGAAATTATTGGCATAAAACGTGTCATGGAGTTGTTCAAAAAGGAACCTCTACTTTCGAATCGGTCATTTATTCTGTAGTCGATGTTACTAATCACTCCGATGTAACCCTAATCTATTTTTGTTCGTTATAATCTATTGAATCCTGTATATTCTACTAATCTAACATGTTCTGCTATAGTCCAGCCGTTTCTAGCCAAACTAAATTTAATCAACTAAAATGATCTGATTTAGCTTAACGTAGATTAACCTATATAGCCTAAAAGTTATAGACCTAGTTGCGTCTTTCAATATCCAATTTTACCTTATTTAGCATGACGAAACCTAATCAATCAACGCCAACCTTACCTAGTTCAACTTAGGCGAATTTAGGCGAATCTGATAACATAGGCCTACATGTATTACTGGGTATAGGTTTCACCTGACTATAGCATTTTCTATTATTTTCTCAATATCCCACATAAAAATGCGTTGCGCAGGCGACTCCATTCTTCTCTAACCTAAAAACCAGTTAATCAAGTCTGACCCAACCAACAATTTAATTACTTATAATAATAATACAATATAATTATTTAACGTTAAAATACAAATTTTAATATCATATAAAATTATTGATGTCGAATTCCTCCAAGTATCAAGCAGAAGCAACATTGTTGGATCCCGTAACAGGTGAGACACTCGTTGTTGCTGATTTTGCTCATTCGGATAAAAGAATAATATGCTCCACTTAATAAAATGAGAGCCTTATTCTATCTGCTGAGAGTAGCCCAATGCAGTTTAGTAGTGCTTTGTTCAGATAGCCTAACCTTTTTCTCCATCGAATAATTTCCATTTCTATCGCTACATTGTGTACAGATAATGTCTTAATTTGGACGTCTCACTAGGATATTGACCTTCAGTTTAAAAATGAATATGAATAGTCTATAGAATGTCTTCGTTTAAATCGTATATCTTTGGGATGAAACTGGCGTCTCTGAGACAATATAATTATCCTGAAACGTTTTAGGTTCTATTTACCTGGGTTGAAAAGCATGCTAACTGTTACTGATAATAACTGGACAGAAGGCAGGCTATGCCAAAATTTAAAGTTGGATAGAATAATGGTAAATAAATGCTATCCAATCAAGAAGGGCAAGATCCTCGAATTGACTCATTTAAAGTCACACAACAATCAAAATGAAAGTATCTCACAACGTGAAAGTTACTTAGGCCCTAAGCGCTGATTGTTAACCCTCAGGCTACCATGTTTTTTTTGTAACACGGACTACCAAGGGGGAGTGGTTACCACCCCCTGGATTTTGGGTATGGTTTGAGATATCATAACTTGCAATATACCGTTTGATTCAGCATTCATTTCTGCACAAAATGGTATATTTAGTTTATAATATATGAGTGCACCTCGAAATTATGCATTTTTTACCATGGGTACTCGTCGATTCTACAAAACGTATACTTACGCATAGAAAATATATTAGATTCTTTGTGTTTTAAACATGATTTTTATATAAAAAATAGTTTATATATAATAACGTCCAATGTTCGACTATAGAAACTAGTTATAGGTCTGTTTTATGTTCAATAAAAACAAAAAAACATGTTGTAGCTGCTGAAAAACGTTTACGCACACATATCGGCTTGCGTTGTAAAAAAACATTTACACACATTTTTATTTATTTTGAGCACTTTCGGTCTTCAAAAGACAAATTATTTGGTATCACAAAAATAGCCCTAAATACACTCTACAGAATGGCATAATTTATTCATATTAAAAACTAAATTATGGATAAGTTATAATAGAAAAAACATGAACATTTTATGAAAATAAAACACCTTTAAATATATTTTAATTTATTTTGAGCACTCCCGGTTGTCAAAAGACAACTCAATGAGCATCAAAATGTAGCCCCCACATTCCCTCTATGGAATTATATAAATTGTGTCTCTTCATATTAAAGGGCACAAAAGTTATAGTCGATAATCTAGAGGGGGTGGTATCCACCCACCTAGTACCTTGGGTATACTGGGTGTAACTTTTGAACGCTCATCAAAAACTTTAGCTCAAAATGTGTGCCAATGAACCCTCTACAGCTACCTTACACGGCAAAATTTTATTCCAAACGGAACAAGTTTGATTTGGAAAAAACCTAAAGGGGGTGGATATCACCCCCCCCCGGTAGCCCGAAGGTTAATAATATTTTTCATGGCCGTGCGTCCTACGACATGCATTTACAGTTTTGCATCATGTTTCTCGTGCACACCTACATGTAAGTGTTTGAGCGCTTGCTATTTTCGGTAGGGCCTATATACATTCTTGTTGTGTATGCCACCACTGTCTGGGAATGAACAGTTGAAAATGGTCAAACAAAAAGATGTAACATTATATGCCCTAGTTTACAGAAACAATAATTGCGTGGATAATGTAATATTATTATGTATAGTTGTATCATAATGCATACAAATGCATAATTGGGTGCGTATAATCTATGCATGCATATAGGCCCACATTGTATTTGTATTAAGAAAACTTAGACTATGTTTTCTGCAATTTGCGTTATACAGACAGGTGTGCTGTGCTGTGATTACTGTATTTATTTTATTTTATTTACTTCTTTTGTCTTGTTAATGTGCTACTATTATTTGATGAATAAAAGATTGATATATTTTCTTGAATTGCCCTCGGAGGCCAATAATTAATAAGCTCAGATGCTTTGCTTTATTTTCTTCCTAAAGCGGATCCCAAGAAACGAACAAGGGCCATTCCAAATTGTGTTAATATCATCTTATTGATTACTAGCTGTACCCGGCCACGCGCTGCTGTGGCTGAAAAGACCGTCCAACCCTCCGTCCCTACTTCCCATACCCTGCCTCCCTCCGTTCCTCTGTCCCTCCCTACCTCCATTCCCCCTCACGTCCCTCTCCCCTTCCGTCCTCCATCCCTCCCCTCCCCTCCGTCCCGCTTCCTCCCCTCCCTCCCCTCCCTCCCTCCCTCTTCCATCCCTCCCCTCCCACCATCCCGTCCGCTCCCTTCCCTCCCCCTTCCTCCCGCTCCCTCCCGCTCCCTTCCTCCCACACGGCCGTATTCAAATGCAAATAAATTGAATTCGCTGAAATCGAATGCAATGTTGTGTTTTTTCGAGAAAAGCATACTAAAACCCGTCCGCTCGAGCGTTGTGTGAAAATTGTCAATCTAGCCTTTTCTAGACTTTCTTTCGACCGGATCTGACCTTTTTCAAAATTCAGAGTGGCATCCCTGCACGATATAAATACACGGGCGAAAATGGCGGAGTATGCGTTAAAGTTAGAATGTAGGCCTATTTAACGTGTCAAATCGAGGAGAAAATGTTTTTTTTTGGTCGAACAGATTGCACTGTTTCACAAAAAGCATTATGCAAACCCGCTCGTAATCGAATGGAACGTTTTGCGAAAATGTTGAAAAGAATCGGTCAGTAAGTTTCTGAAATCTTCGATTAGACACAAACTTTTTACATTTTTATTTATATAGATTTAACCTACTAGTTTATTTAACGTTTGCAGGTTGCGCTAAGCCTGCGCGCGTCATCCTCATCAGCAGCAAGTTATTCCGCAATTATTATCTACGTGAGACATTGTCTGCGCATCTACGCTGTCGCAGAAAGGGTCCGAAGCTTCCAACGAACTTGATTTGACCGCGTGATGCGTTGTTCAGAGGCGGCGACAGATGTTGTAACTAAATAATTCAATTGAATCAAATTTTTTGCAGTCATGTGTTAGTCCTAAGGTTTAGACGCCAAACATGTATCACAACACAAAGTCATAGGCCTACATATAGCCTAGGCCTAGGTCTAATAGGCTACTGTACGTTGCTATTGGTTGATCGTTGCTTTCGTGGTTATAGCGTAAGCCTACTGACAGTAAATGTTGGCCGTAGGCTATTTCTGGCACCGCGCAGATCGCTTATCAACATTATGGAGCGAATAATATTGCAGCGACGAAAATAAATTATGCTAATAATCAGCACGGAATAAGTAGGTCATGACACCGGTTGGATCTTGTAGCATAACAATTATATAGCATGTAGTTTTGAGTCGCAAACATCAGTATTAACGGTATTGTTCTACAAAAACTACATATTTATCGAAGTTGGTTATGAGCGAGTTGTGAAATTATTAAAGAGCATACGAGAGAAAAAACAAACTGGTATGCTTATTTTCACTTTCATTTCAACTAGGGCTGCCAACCGTCCCGGATGTCCCGGAATGACCTCAAATTGTCCAGGAATTTGCGGTAGAAAAAATGTTGCAATTTTGCACACTAAACTTGGTAAGTTGTGTGATGATTTTGCGTTCTGCGCTCAATTGAACCTAACGTTGTTGGGTAAGCCTCGAATGTTGGACAGCGCTTGAAAACTTTGCAAACCACTGACACTCAGTAGCCTTTTTTAACTGTCAGTCCGTTCTAATGCATTTCGTGAGATGACGTGCTGATTTATTCCATGACTTTGTGCCTATGCAATATAGCCTATATGTGGACACACTGTAGAGTGTAAATTGGTATAAATGTCATATCTAGTGACTGCGGGCGTCCCGGAATGGCGAAATCAAGAGTTGGCAGCCCTAATTTCAGCACCTTGGAGTGTGGATATTTCCGCCATCTTCGCCGCACGCCTCAAACTCTGCAAAGGGCAAAATGTTACGCTAAGCATATGGCACATGCTTATAAATTTACTCAGCGTCTTATCAAATGAGTAGCCTTATAACAACTGTTGTCATAAGGTTTGTAAACATTTTTACTTAGGCCTATCATACGTTGGCTAGAATTTAAAGTTTGGATTCGAATTAATAATAAAAATGATGATAGTTTGTATGGGTGATCGCAAGTGAAGAAAAATATTAAAAATGATTATAGATAAGTATTATGGCATCGTATCTGCACATTTTATATGACCTTCCACAGTGCTCGTTCCTAGGGCCCCGTCCGTCTTCACATAATTACACATCATCGCATATCGTTTCACTCTTTAGGCCTACTGCCACTGTTACCTTGAATAATGTGTACGCTGTTGACCTTCAGACCTAACTACACCGCTTCGTTTGTAACGCAACCGCCGTTCGCAATAATTATGTGGCTGGCATAAGGTTGGTAAACATTTACATTGCATACGTAGGCTGCAATTTAAAGTTTGTATTCGCAATAATAAATGAAGTTGTTGATAGTATGGGCGGATGAACTCAAGTGAAGAAAAAGGTAATGAGAACGATCATAAAATTAACAGATCTATGGCATTTACCAAGTGCCTCTCTTCCAGGCTCTCTGTATGAACTACTCAAATCAAATCAAATTTATTGTTGCAAACAATTACATGTTATGCATTGTACAATGGGATCAAGATAATATTATTGTTGCATGTGTCATTAGTCTATAATAATAATAATAATACTAATAATATTATTATTATTATCTTAGTGCAATTTCAATGACAACAACCTATTTTCGTCTCGTTACTAATCGCTAAGGCACATACATGTAGTAGCCTAGTCCATTATATGCCATGAGGTCCCGTTTGCAAAATGATGTTGGGGGAGTTTCTCACTTCCAATCAGTCAGTCGGTCCCTGGACATGAAAAATCACCGAGGTGCTTGTCTGCCACAACGCCCCGAATGACGTAATTGACAAATCGAATATGGTCGCCACCGGTCATTATTGGAAAATTCATCTATGTCATTTCTTACAGCATATGCACGTGTAATACCTAAAATGTTGCTGATTCTGGTGTGTAGAATTCATTTCTGACACTGTTTTGTGTCATCCGGGGTCATCGTAACGTCATAGGGTCATGGTAAAGGTCATTTCATTTCATTTTTCATTTCTTATAGCATGTGAACATGTAATACCTCTAATCTAATGTTACTGATTTAGGTATGTCGAATTCATTTCTGATATTCCTTTTGTCATCCGAAGTCATCTTAAGGTTATAGAGGTCATCGTCAAGGTCATCGAGTTTCATCGTTTTCAATTATTAAGCAAATGCATGTGCAATATCTCTAAAGTTACTGATTCAGGTATATAGAATTCATTTCTGATAGGCCTATAGTTTTTGACATCCGGGGTCATCTGAAGGTTAATGAGGTTATGATCAAAGTTAATTTTGTTGCATCAATGATGCTGATTGATATAACTTGAATGAATGCAGCTGATGTCCATTTTAATTAAGGTTTTTGCCTTGCTTGTTTAGATTCTGTATAATGGACGCGAGTAACTCTAAGAACTTTGAAGCCGCCGTTTTAGACAAATATGCAACTACACCGTATTTTATAAGCAAAGGAGCATCTGGCAATGTGTATGGTCCCATTCCATGGCAGGGATCACAACTGGCGATCAAACAAGCTTTGTTCGCAGATGGGAAAGTCACTGATGATTTCAAGAAGCGCTTAGAAGCAAAGAAAGTTATATGGGCTTCGCTTGAACACAAGAACTTAATGAAAACTCACTTGATAGATTTAACCAGACTTCCGAAAGTGATGTTCCTTGTGATGGATTTCGCTGGTGGTGGTTCGTTACATAAAACTCTGAGGTCATTGGGACCTACCGATAAACTGCCAATTGCTGTCGTAACAGATTGGGCAAAACAGATTACAGAGGGAATGCTGTACCTACACGAGAAAGACATTGTTCACAGAGACTTGAAATCTTCAAACAGTGAGTAAATTAATCAAAATCTTCTCATCTTTTAAACCCGCTTTTATACATGTATTTTTGACATATTTTGCTGTTGTAATCAGCACTAACTGAAAATTCAATAGACAACCCGCAGATTGGACCATTATTGCTCGATCCGGATGGGATTTTGCCCCTTGCTATAATCGCCCGCATTGAAAGGGTGCAGGGTGGACTGATTACAATCAGAAACCTGGCGAAGACCATCAGGGCGGAGCTGGTCAAGAACTGACTCAAGAACAGAGGCGAACCTTTACAATGATGAATATCATTGAATACACTTTGTCTAGTGACAGCTAGCGAACCATATCTTAGGGTTTCCGGGACTGCGCTTGGCTTGGGTCGCCTCCAAGAAGGTTTCCTGGAGAAGCGCGAAGATTGGGGTTTAATATGAAAACAATCAATGAATATAAAAACAAGACCAAAAAATTGGCACTGATGCGAATTTTAAATTGAGTAAGAGATAAATCGCATTGAATTCGAAGATCATCGGTTGTTTCTGTGGAAATTTATGGAGTCATTCACGGAAATGCAGCTAAACTAGAGGATCGCATATATTTTATTTGCAAGGTAACTCTAGTTAATAATTAATAATTAGGATTTCTGCACGAGCTTCGCCCTCTAGAACTATAAGCTTAGTCTTAGAAAGAAAAATTCACGATGCTTAGGCCGACCCCCACTTATAGTCTATTGACTATAAGCTTATTTTATTTCATGCAGTTTTGCTGATGGAGCCCTTCGATATTCGTAATCCTCACAATGTATTGACTCTGAAGATTGCAGACTTTGATGAAATCAAGGAACACGACCATACTGCCACTATGTCAACATTCGTAGGAACATGGGCTTACATGGCACCCGAGGTCCTTAAAGAACAGTGGTTTTCCAAAGCCAGTGACGTATGGAGGTTAGTCAAATCTAGGCTAATCTAATCTAATTTCATACAATCTGCAGAACACTACTACTGTAGATCTATTTTCTGTAATGTATAACGTGCCTGTTTATCAACTGCGTCAACTACGCACTGTTGCTTGCTCGCTTAGGCCTACTCATACTGCTGCTGCAACCCTTGTCCATTCTTTTGTGACCACCAGACTTGAATACTGCTGCTCTCTCTATGCTGGCCTACCAATTGCCCGTATCAGTTGCCTTGATCGCGTCCTGCGCTCTGCAGCCCGCCTTATTGACCGCATACCCAAATTCAGCCACATCTCCGGTTATATGCGTGAATTCTCCACTGGCTCCCACTCAAGCTGCGAGTTGATTATAGGATATCTACTCTAGTCTGGTGCTGCGTGCTAGGCCATGCTCCTGCCTACCTTTGTGAGCTCTGTAGCCCTACCCTTAGTTCTCACCACTTCCGCTCCCTTCGTTCGACTGAATAAAGTCTGCTCTCAGTCAAGTTTGCTCGAACTTCCACTATGCAGAACCGTGCTTTCTCGGTGGTAGGACCCTCAACCTGGAATGGTCTTCCTCTGACCCTCCGCTCTCTCTGTAAAAATCCGTCTCAGGTTTTCCTCTATCATCTTTAAGACAGTTTTATTTGGCTGCGCTGAGGTTGGGTGCGCCTCTGAGTAGCCTCTTGAAGAGGCGCTGTAATAAATGCATCTAATGAAACTAATGAATTAAAATAAACATATTAGGCTATAATACGCTGCAGATGTTCGGTCGCAATCACTTAAGTCAAAGAATCAGAAGCACGATGTAGGAAATAGGAAATCCTACATCGTGACCAGAAGAACAACATCCGTTCGATCCTTGTGCTCTATTGACCGTATGCATAACTTGGTGGCCGTTCATTTCGTCGCCGATCATTTCGTCGTGTTCATTTCGTCGCCGATCATTTCGTCGAAAATCATTTCGTCGCGTGTCATTTCGTCGCGTTCATTTCGTCGTGTTCGTTTCGTCGTGTTCATTTCGTCGCCGATCAATTCGTCGCGTTTCAATTGGTCGCACTCATTTCGTCGTGTTCATTTCGTCGTGTTCATGTCGTCGCAAATCATTTCGTCGCGTTTTTAACACAACAGCTTGCGCCGCTCTTTTCATTTATGCTCACTTGTTTAGAACGGTAATAAACATGTTGTAGTTGCGTATTAACAGGGAATGTATAATTTTGGTCTAAACTGTTATAAATAAATTAGCATGTACCCATAGCTTGCTTTTGTGGGCGCTCTAGAAATATCTAGAATACGATTAAATGATTAAATGATTTTGACACATCTGGCAGTTATAGGCCTATGGTTTCGCACAGAGACATCCCTATGAAATGATTTGCGACGAAATGATTTGCGACGAAATGAAAACGACGAAATGAACGCGACGAAATGAGTGCGACCAATTGAAACGCGACGAATTGATCGGCGACGAAATGAACACGACGAAACGAACACGACGAAATGAACGCGACGAAATGACACGCGACGAAATGATTTTCGACGAAATGATCGGCGACGAAATGAACACGACGAAATGATCGGCGACGAAATGATAGGGAACCCATAACTTCATCGCTCGTGTTAGGTTTCTCTTGGCTCAATGCAAGGCATTTACACCAATTACTGGACCATTAAATTTTGTTGCCTGACTTGACCTTGTCCTCCAGTGTTCGGGACCTGGGTGTCACATTGATAAAACTTTAACGTTTCTCTCCCGAACTGTTCCTGTAACTAGCCTACCAACTGAGATGACTTAGGTCTTAGGGCAATTAGGAGGTCGGTGTTCTCCATGGTGTTTACCACCTAGTACGTGCCTATGTCTTCGCACGAATTGACTAGAATTGTAACTCCTTACTATTTGGGTTTCCTACGGTTCGCCAGTCATTAGTGAAGTTTTTTTAATGTTGCTGGTAGGCTTATCGCATGACCTCGATAATCACGAATCTTCACATACATGATTCTTGACATTCGCTGACTCCCAATTGCTCCAAATTAATAAATTTCTGCAGAGCCTACATACCCTGCAGTGTGATTCTATGTACAAGTGGCTGTCTGCAAGATCTTCACGTCCTCTTCGTTCTGCTGACCACCTTGATCTTTCTTGTACCTCGATCATTAACCCAACATCGGGTTTTGCTATTGTGGGTCCCTCAATGTGGCATGACAATCCCTCTGGAATACGTAGCAGGATTTGGTAGGAATATCACCTGCATCTCTTCTTATCTTCACTTTTATTTTATTTTGTGTTATTTATCTTATTTATTTATTTATTATTTATTTATTTTATTTTTGAAATTTTTGAAATTTTATTTATTTTATTATCTTCACTTTTATTTTATCTTCTGACTAGCTCTGCAGAGAGAAGCGGTTTACATATTCTCACTAGATTCGATTAGTTTGGAAATAAGGACATGATGATAACGATTGACATGGAGCTCCTTGGCACTTTGTTCCCGGATATCCATTTCTCTTCCACTGTTCGTGATTTGGGCTTCACTCTCGACCCAGTTCTTTCTTTTTTCGGACCATGTTAACCGTGTCTCACGAACATGTCTCTATCACCTACGCCAGCTGCGTAGCATCCGTCATTCACTTTCGTCGCAAGCTATTAAGACGCTTGTTCACGCCCTGGTCTGTCCTAGGGTTGACTTTGGGAACGCTGCATACGCCGGTCTTTCGTATCTCAACCTTTCTAAACTTCAGTCAATACTAAATGCTGTTGCTCGCCTAATTGCTGGTCTTCCCAAGTTTTCTCACATTTCTATTTTTATCTGGGACACATTGGCTTCCTGTACTGCAACGCATTGAGTTCAAGATTTTGACACTTGTGCGCAACTCTCTTCTTGGGGTTGCTCCCTCCTTCCTCCGTTCCTTCTGTATCCAGGCCTCCTCTCTCCCCGGTCGCTCTGCCCTTCGTTCAGCAGCTAATGGCCTCCTTGTTGTCACACGCATGCGTGGTGCTACTGCTCAGTGCTCAATCCAGAAGGTTTGCCTACGTTGGCCCCGCCTGTTGGAACCGTCTTCCTCACAAAGTACGTCTTGAGCTTCTCAGTCATTCTCTCCCTCTGTTTAGGAAACGCCTGAAGTAGGGTGGTTAAAAAAATAGATTTCAAGCTAGATACCAAGACAGTTTGTTAGACCTGTCAATAGTATTATTGAGATCAAATTTCAACTTCCTAGTCCAACCGGAAGGCGGTGCTCAACGACATAGAAATATTACCATATCGTTGTATTAGCAAGAAATCTTGATGCCTTATAGCTTGATCAGAAATCTCAACCTTTGTGGTGTAGATGAGCTTGAAATTACCTCTGTTGTGCTATCATACTTATCACTGTCAGGGCTAGACACTAGACAGCTGTTTACCCATCAAGTGACAAGTGCATTTGATAGCAATGATCTGAGGATCTGATCATGAAGCATTGATATTGTCACAATTACTGCAGCGGTTGTGTGCGATCCTTTTGTCCTGCCATTTTCACGGAAAATCATTCATATGAAGTGCTTAAGAAGCCTGGATGGAGCATGCTAAAGCTGTAAGATCTGAATTTGTACCAGATTATATACATGCAGTACACTGGAACTGTTGACCGTCTGTCAGTGCTAGTTTCAGGTGATGGTGTCGATAAACTCTTTGGTTTGCCCAAATTTCCCTCTACGACAGGATATAATTTAAATCCAGGGTCATTCATTATCTTCTGAAGCTATGGAGACTCGCTGATAATGGCTAAGACTTGATCTTTAACACGACACCGGACGTTTTAGTGGAGTGTACGTTTTTCAGGGAAACAAGATATGTAAAATGTTCCTGTGGCTGACCTGCGGTCGTCATTGTGATGGAGTTCATTTTGGGCAAAATTTTCATCTTCTGTTGTTATCCATCTTATTCAAAATAGAAGCCAACCTTTAAGAGATTTAAAGCTGAGTGGAATGTTGTGACACGTGACAACATCTGAGAAATAGAAGTCGCATCCATTACTGAAGCCTCCCATGAGAGATCATTCAGTTTTCATCAAGTAGACTGCTAAAATTAAAGTCAGTTTCAGAGATGACTACCAAGAAGTCATTGAGGTGTGCCAATGGTTGTCCTTGAAAGTTAACCCTCAATAAGAAACTGGAGAGATCAATTTACCATGCACGTTGAATGGCCAGATTACTGCGTGCCATCAAAATAATTATACCAATTTAGTAATCAACGTGAAGTATTCAATCTAAGGGAGAAGGAAAAAACTCATGTTCATCCATTTGTGGGATTGTTTGTATGTGCACTTGTTATAGCGCCCCTTCAAGCTCTATCTGCTCATTCAATCGGGATTGGGTGCCCTTCTTCACTCAATGACGTCCTCTTGCTTTTGAAACTCCAGGACAAGATCTGTCGATTTTTTTTATTAATCTAGGAATTATGATTCAGGTAAATATTATCTGTAGGAGATCAGCGTTGCTGCCATGAATGTCCTAGAAAATTACCAGTACGTAATACCTTTCAGATGAGGTTGAAGGTCTGACAATGTTAGGTTGCCAAGTGCCTGTTACAGATAAGGTGAAAAATTTTACGTAAATCCTGGTGAAAGGATGTTGAGGGTAGCACTGTTACATTATATTGCTGAAGGAAGGGGATTGCCTGGGCGAGTCTGCAACCCAGCGAACACTGACACTACCGTCACGCTTGAAGTGTGGTGATTCCATTTTTACACTTATACCAGAGCAACAGATTGAGAATGAAGAATATCAGGGCAGAGGCTGAATTCAGTAGGCTAACTGAAAGTGCTAAACGACACGGCTGAGAGAAGTGTGAAGTTGTCCAAGGAATTAAATTGACTCATCACTGATGAAGAAGAAAGCAGTATTTTCTCCAAGTGGTCGAGGCAAATAGGAAAGCTATCTCCAGTTAACCAACAAAGAAATCTGCTGTATTCACAGGGCTTGCAAAGCCGTCTACAGTATAAGACTGTATCGTGTGCTAGAGTAGTAAAACGAGAACAATCGACATTTGCGGATTAAACGATGCTTTTGACATTTTTGGGATTTTTCATATTTAAAGCCTAATGAAATTTTATATTACAAACTCACCAATTGCTTGAGTATCACACATATATTGTCATGTTTCAGCAATGTTAGATTTATTTTTGAAATAAAACACAATTATATGGGAATATATGATCAACACATATATTTCTTCAATTAAAGTCTATACATTGACCCATGCAAAGTAACACAGTCGTTGAGCACCGCCTTCCAACTGGAATAGGAAGCTGAAATTTTGTCACAGCAATACTATTGATAAGTCTAACAAACTGGGAGGGTGCCCTGGTTTTTAGCTTGAACTTTATTTTTTACCGTGTATCTGTGAACCACACTAGCCTGAAGACTATACTCTTCGTTACCAGCAGTGCTAACTTGGGTCGGGAGCGCTACTGAATCTGTGAGCGGTGCTATACAAATGTTCAATTGCAACTACAATTACAATTACAGCGTTCTTCGCCTAGAATGGCTATTTTAGTTGATCAAATTACCCCATAGAGTGTCGTCCTTCCGCTCGCAATTCAAAGCATCATATCCACCATTGATATCAGAATGTAAAGTGTGCAATTCAAGAGGTTATTAAAAAAACTCTTTCATGAAATGGTAATTTCGTGATACTTAGGCACATATTACGCAAATGCTATAAAAGATTGTCTCAGTTAGGCCTAGATTGCACTGTTTGTATGTTAATATTATTGTTGTGAAATCTTGATAGCCTGCGATTCTTCAATTTTAGCTTTGGAGTGGTGATATGGGAGATGCTGTCGGGAGACATTCCACACAAAGGACTAGAACAAAATGCTATTATGTATCAATCAATTAATGGGGAGCTGGATAATTTACCTCTAGAACCGTCGTTTCCTGAAGATTTCAAACTGCTTCTTAACAGTAAGTTAAAATTCGTCCTTCGTTATTTTTACGCCCTATCGTATTCTTTTTATGAAATCAGCTCCCGTAATGCGATTGATTTTACACATAATTTGTAACACTTGAAACAAAAGATATAAAAATGTAGGCCTAGGCCTATGTATTAAATAGGCTATTCTTCGAGAAATTTTTATATTAACCTTAATCTTCGATTTTCGATATAGTGGTCCATACATTAGAAAGGCAACATCTCGCTTTATGATAAACTACTTTTTCATTATTTTTTAGTGATCCGCATAGTAGATGCAGTGAAGCATACCCTTAGGCCTATACTCGAATTAGAGAAAATTCAGCACATTCATGACCCATGCGTGTCAGACCGTGGTCAAAGGTCTTAAAATCCTGGCCATTAGCCAAGTAGTATTGAAAGGAAAGCGAATGCAAATGAGTAGACAAGCTCACGCAATTTCGTGTTTTGTATAAAAACTTTTGCTTAAAGCTGTTTATTTGGAGACTCTTTTTGACGGCAAGTGGTTACACATTGGATATTGGGAGCGCACAATTTACAATTCCTGAGAGATGAGACCTTTTTCGTATAGCTTTTAATAAATTAAAGAAGAGGAATTTTAACCCCTATATTGTCATGATATTTCTCAACCGATTTTGGTCACCGTGGGGTAAAAAAAAACAACAACTGTGATTCGCATAATTCCTATGATGAACTCCGATTTTCAAGTAGGCCTATAAAACTAAAAGAAGTTGTTTATAGAAGGTACTGACATTATTGTTTTATCTATGGAGCAAAAGCCATTGCTGACGAAGGTGGCCCATGCGATTATTCTATTCCATAATTGATGCTGCCTGTCTAAACGCATTCGTCGTGTGGAATCTGAAAAACACGCAATGGAAAAATCATAAAGGTTCAACACGTCTTGATAATCGACGTCTTTTCATGACAGAAGTTGCTGACAAGTTCGTGAAGCCATTGATTACACAGCATGTAATCCATCAATTTCACACCAACCATCTGTAGCAAAAGCCATGTTGGCGATCGGTGTACAACCGGCATCGATTGATGCGCATCAAGTCCAGCGAGAAACGTGGTCGATGCCACTCGTGTTCACGTAAAGACGACAAGAAAATAATGTGAACACATACACTGTGGTTCAAAAAAAACTAAGCCAAATTGTTTTTCATATATCTCTAATACCTGATGACATATCACGCACAAATTTTTCAAATATTTAGAGAATTGGACCAAGAATATGATTCCAAAATTTCACGAGATAAAGTTGAACGGATAAAAAGATATGAATCTTTAAACTTCATATGCCGAAATTTCAGTTTACAAGCAATTTTCTGCTAGATTCGATAAAAAAGTAGGCCAAACTGTTTTTCTTACATCTCTAACGCCTGATAAGATATCAAGCTAAAAGTTTCTCAATATTTAGGGAATTGCACCAAGAACAGGATTCCAAAATATCATGTCATAAATTTGAATGGATAGAAAGATATGGTTATTTCAACTTCATCACCCAAAATATCAGTTTTCATCAAGTGTCTGTTACGGTTTCGACGCTTGGTCGTTCCCATTTAGTCTTCATTGATCCTGGAGTAAAATTAATGGAGCCTATTATCGCGACGTTCTGCTGTCACAACACTTTCTACCTGTAATCAGAAACCTAGCCCCAGAAGGCTGCTTTGTTTTTCAAGAGGACAGTGCCCCAGCCCACAGAGCCAAAGAAACCATCGAAATGCTGACAAGAGATGCCAGACTTCATTTCTTCCACATTATGGCCTCCGAACAGCCCAGATTTGAATCCTGTCGACTACAAAGTGTGGAGCGTGATGCAAGACCGAGTCTACCAGACAACAATCCATGATATAAGAGATCTGAAGCAATGCTTGTTGGAAGTGTGGGATGACCTGGACCAGAGGATAATCGACGTTGCTGCTGCCATTGCAATAGCGTCAGCGCTTCCAGGCTTGCGTGCAAGCAGGAGGAGGACATTTTGAGCAGCTTATTTAATGAAATAATCAAACCATACTGTTGAAATCATATTGTTAGTTCAATTATCTACATATCTGGAAAATTTTGGAATGATTAATTATCAGGCCATAAAGATAATGAGAAAAGTTTGACTTACATTTTATTGAATCTAACAGAAAATTGCTTGTAAACTGAAATTTCGGCATATGAAGTTTGAAGATTCATAACTTTTTATCCGTTCAACTTTATCTCATGAAATTTTGGAATAATATTGTTGGTCCAATTCTCTAAATATTTGGAAAATTTTAGCGTGATATGTTATCAGGCATTAGAGATATATGAAAAACAATTTGGCTTAGTTTTTTTTGAACCACGGTGTGTATGCACAGCAGTTTCGTGTGTGGAAAGCATGCAATCAAAACAATTGCATATTCCTGCTTATCCTGCCCACTTTCCCTCCCTGCAAATGTAGAATGATTGTTCAGTAAATGCTGAGCGGCACCGTTTGTGCACATTGTGGTATCATTGAATGTATAATGTTATGATTTATCAGAACTTCATTTATTTATCCTAATTTTTTTAAACCAAAACGATTTCTATATATAATGCTTAGATACTGATAAGGAGACATTGTAACAGCAAGACACTCATGTGTAAAGCATGCATAATGTTATGTTTATAAATTCCTGAGTAAAATAGCTACAAGTACGACGTGGTGCATTTTCGTACTTTATAGCTGATATAGGTGCATGAATAACTAATGAAACTGGATGCATTCTGTGCATGTAACAAGTTCAGGAAAAGTCATAGAAGCAAATTCTTCAACTATTTTCAGGGATTAAAATTTCCGTGAGAAACCGAGATGGCGGTATTTTTTTACCCTCCCCCACTCCGTTGACCCTATAAGGCTAAAATAACTCATTCATTTTGCATCATATTTAGAATGCTGGGAGTCAACACGTACGGATAGAATAACGTTCGAAGACATATCGAGCATCCTGCAGCGATTAGGTATGCTTATAAAATTATGTTGGTCGTTTATAGCTTATTCAGTGTATAATGCATACTTGCATAGTCTTACAAATACAAATGTGACGCGGTAGTGCAGCGGTATGTTCTGTGACCGGAGGGTTGCAATTCGAATCTACCTCAAGCCCCTGCGTTACGACCTCGGACAAGTTGCTCACTCATTACATTATTGTCTGCCATGCATGAACCTGTCTTCACTCTTCAATTACATTATACAATACAATACAATTCTTTCTTTCATTAAATTGCATTGTTAGCCTACAATGGACTCATGGCTGCAGCAATTGCGAGTGATATTTGCCGCTAATTTTCACATAATGTGCAGGTTTGTCTCCATCAGTCGTCCATTAGTTTGAGCTAAAAATTTGACTCCATTTTTTCACAATTTTTATCGCGCCTTTTCAAGCTCTCTACTCATTGGGACTTCAGACTATAGCGCGGACACTGCGTCGGAGTGTAAGGACTTGCTCAAGGTCCTTACGCGGCGGCTTGAGATGGATTTGAACCTCGAACCCTCCGGCTCCAAGCCACCGACGCCACCACCACACCACCGCACCCCACATATAATGATTAATGATTTAATCAGTCAGCAAGAGAAATCACTTTTTACTATATGGATTGGCATTTTCATGTTGACTAAGAATTTTAACAATCTAAAAATACATAGAAATGGTTTTTTTTCGCAAGGACTGACAAATATGCACGAATCGGATCCAGTTTTAATCGAGACGATCAGAACAAAAACCGCACAAGAAGGAAATAAACGGATCAGTGGATTGACGATCTTAGACAGAGAATTGTTTGTTATGAGTGCAGGGAGTTCACAAATTAAAGTTTATGATTCGATAAAATTAAGTTTGATTCGCCGAATTAAGTTTAAGGAATTACATGATCCATTGGATATTGCATCCTGCAGCAGAAACAACTGTCTTTACATCGTCGATACGACAGATTCATGGAAGTCGAATGAAATTCTGAGAGTTGATCCGAGTGGAAAATTAATAATAAAATGGTCAACAGGAGACAATTACGGATGGACTCTGTCTGTTACATATGAATCGAATGTCATTATTTCTCTTGGACGGAAACATAAATTAAACGAATATTCGCCAGATGGAGAATTGATCCGTAAAATATATCTATCAGATGCAGGCATTCGTTATCCATTGCATGCTATTAAACTGACCAATGGTCATTTTGTGGTCAGTCATGGCTGCCCTGATAGTGATCTGCATAGAGTGTGTATAGTGGATGCAGATGGAAAACTGGTGAAGTCGTTCGGTGGAAAACGTGGATCTAGCATCGGACAAATGTATTTTCCAGTCTATTTGTCAGTCGATGAAGATGGATTCGTGTTGGTCATTGATCTTAGGAACCATCGAGTTTTGTTATTGAATTCAAATCTGGAATTTAAAAGAGAAATTCTGACAAAAGGAAAACATGGATTGGAATGTCCATGGAGGATTTTTCTGGATGAATCAACCAGTCGAGTGTTTGTAGCTGAATGGGGTTTTAATGGACTAGTTAAGAGTTTTAAATTCTGATTATATAAACTTAATCGAGGAATGAAATATTTATTCAGTGTTTTTAAATGACTGACACATTACTTGGAATACTTTATTAACCAACGCAACCTGCTGTCATAATTTACATGTATATATTCTGAGAAACAGTTAGGGGAAAGTACCCTAAGATGGGACGGTTCCTAAGATGGGACACACCCTATATTATTGTTATTCAGCAGAGGATGCCACTGTTTAAAGTTGCGAATGTTGTATCCCCCAATATTAGATCCCGCAAACCAACTATTACTACTAGCGATGCTGTTGCCTTGATTTTATTGATTTTTGAAAATTTTCATGCCCGCTGATGTTATTTCATTTTCGTCGATTTTTTCACACAACAAGATAAACTTCATACATCTCTATCACTTTATGGTATATGCTAATAATAACTTCATTATAATTGTTATTTATTTATTCTGCATAGCTGTAGGCTCAGTAATAAAGGAAATATTTGTTGTGGAATGTTTTTCAACGGTGTGCCATTAGATGGGACACCATAAGATACCATAAGATGGGACACCACTTTTTAGGCTACGATGTTGTGTCATAATTATGATCTATTTGTGCAAAATAAATAAAATGTTTACAAATTGTTAATGGCATTGATTTTATTTATTGATTGTAGGTAATGACTTATTGCAGAAAGTCTTGTCAAGGCTCATGGAATGATCAACAGAAATTTTTGCAATCTGACATCATGGAAATTGTTTTCCCATTTTATTAAGAGCATGGGTGTTTAAAGTCTTAAAATTATAAGACTTAACAATTTTATCTGTTGTTGATAAATTTGAATAACAGGACCACATAATATTATGAGTCATTCTATTGTTATTACATTGACTGCATATTGAAATAATAATTATTTTCACAATCCGACGTCATGGAAATTGTTGTCCCATCTTAGGAGCATGGATGCTTAAGATGGGATACTTTGGTACTTTTTAAAAATGGCAACAATACTGCATTTTTGGTTAGGTGTTTAAATTTTACAACCACCATTTGAAAGTTAAATGCATATGCCGTATATCAGTGCGGTTTAGGTTAAAATGGTGCTTTTTGCTACGGAAAAAGCTGTTAGGTGTTCCATCTTAGGGTACTTTCTCCTAAACTAAATCGCAACGTCATAGGAACATGATGTAGGGCTACCACGGCAAACGAATCCCATCACGTGATACCAGGTTAATGAGTACAAGTAGAGAGAAAGTTCTGTTATCTTGTCAGCCTGTATTTTGAGCAATTCGTGATGTGTTGAACTGTTGATAATGATCTTCGCGCCCAAATGAAGACGACTTATCCAGTGTGTAGCCGGTGAAGTTGTCCTCTTTGAAAAGGAATATGCGTCAGAATGCATTCAATCGTAGACTATGCTGCATGAAATTAACAGAAAATGAGCAGATTTGTTTCAATTATAATTATTAGGTTAGAAACTCAAGCGTATTTTGGATCGAAGCGAACTGTTCTGATCAAACTTTCAAGTCATTTTTTCACGACAAGAACTCCTGCATGTCACAAAGGACGAATTCCATTCTTTGAAATTTCTCATTAGTGCGCAGAGTGCAAGTCTGGTGTTTAGAGTGCAATAAAAAAAACTTTTATTGTATGATTCTATTGCTATCCATGATTGTGATGACTGTTTGAACGGTGCAAAACCATGTTGTTCAGAGGAAAATAATGAAACAGCAATTAATTGGATATTTAAAGCCATCTCCTAGGACCTAGGCTATCTGTGAAAATGTGCAATGGTTCTATCTACAGACTCTCACCTTGTGTTTCAGCAATAGCTACATGTATAAATTCCTATGTATGCAATGATTGTCAAACTGTGGTGTGCAATTATTCTTAGTGGGCCTATATTACAATGTTTTAATCATGGTCATCGTAATCGTAATCGTAATCGTAATCTCCTAATTTCTAAAGCGCCACTCGAAAGCCAAGCGCGGGGCACCGGCTTATTCACGAGCGCTGCGTTGAGTCAAAAGGGTTGTCCGTAAGAGTAGTCCATGGTGGTCCGGGTCGAGTTACCGTAGGATCAGAGGAGTGGAACAGGATCAGAGGAGTGGAACAGTGGTCATGTGATAACTAAACAAGAATATTCTATTTTAAGTTTTGTAAGCTATAACACGAGTACTTAAGAGTGACTTGTTATAGCGCATTTGTATCTTATTATCATTTTGTACTCAAAAAAGCTAAAATCATAGGCCTATTATTTTCATGTAATAATTAATGATAACAATTTAAAAGATAATAGTGAACCGCGTATTAGATCCAAAAATATGTTGGTTGTGCAGAGGTTCCAGGCCTAAGCTAGCTCCCGTCATAAGGTGTGAATTGCGTACTTTCTCTCACAAACGTTTATATTTCAGTGTTTTTTGTTTGTATGTGCACTTTTTATAGCGCCCCATCAAGCACTCTACTCAGAGGCGCTCCCGACTGCGGAGCGGACACTGCATAGGAGTTTCACGCCGAAGCGCTGAGCAATTGCGAGTGAAGGACTTGCCCAAGGTCCCTACGCGGCGATTTGAGGTGGATTCGAACCTCGAATCTTCCAGCTTCGAGGCAATGACGCCACCACCACACCACCGCGCCCCTTGGGGTTCGAAGACATAATTTTTTTAAAGAATAATTATTCATCGTTCCAACTAGGAAAAGGATCACTTATCCAAATAGCCATAAATCACAATGATATAAATCATTATCTATCTTCAGATCCGAAAATATTTTGAAATTTGCGAAGGTTCTATCATCTGTCATTTTGCGTAGGCTTATTTCCCGTCACAAACTTTTTTATTTTCGGTGCGGGGAAATACATTGTTGCAAAAGAATAGGCTACATTAACCTATTCCAACTAAGGATATGACCTTTCATCCAAATATCCATATATACATGGCTGTACTGTAACGCCCGCCCCTATCGGCCTCCCCGGAGTCGCCACTTCCGGATCTTCGCTCGATAGGACCGCGTGCTGCTGTGGACGAGCTCTAGAGATAGAGGGAGGACAGGATGAGGTGACTTCCGGGTTCGAATCCCAACGATGGAATGGCGGCCAGTTATTTCGACTGCCGGACTCCCTATATGAAATTGGCGGCCTACTAGCCAATCTATCACTTCTTCGCAATATACCAGGGTGTGCGAAATCTTTAGGCCTAGCACCCAAAGTTTCTTCCAGGCCGATGGTCGAGTGGTATGGCGCGTCCGCAGTGGTAATAGCGGTGAGGTAACCAGGGTTCAAATCCACAGCAGGCTTGGGTACCGGCGATGCCTCCAGCCTTTCCAATCGTGATACAACTTCCGTCAGCGCTTCCCTGACATTTGATTGTACTGAGGAAATAGCATCGCTAACATTTGATTGCACCGCCAAGACATTGAATTCTACCGTGGCAATCGCCTCTTGCGTGTCCCTAGCATGGGACTGCATAGCCGACTGTATAGAGGTCATAGCTTCCTGTGTAGACTTAGCATTAGTTTGTATTGCCTCAAGCAATATCTCCATAGAAGAAGGGGGCCTAGAAGGCTGAGCAGGAGTGACTGGCCTAGACTCCTCCATAGCGCTATAGAAATGACTTCTATCTTTATAGCTCACAATCAATCAAGTATTCATTCAACGTCAGTTGCATTCAATGCCATCAATGATCAAAGTCAGAAGTTTAATTAATATTTCTTATTATTCACAATCAATTGAATCTTCAATTGACATCAATTATGTTCAAAGCAATCAAACACAAAAGCCAGTAAGTTCAATTATCAGTTCCTATCCTTTGTAAAGACATTCAATGAAAATCAAATGCAACAATTCAATGCAAACACCTATCAACCGGAGTATGCCTAAATTAAATCCCGATTGACTCTCAAGTCCCACAGCCAATTTCAGTTCAGCCCAAAATATCTAAATAACCGATCGTATTAATTCCCCAATAAAGCGTACCTTATGTCCGAAGACAAGGGACAAAGCCGATCTTGTGCGAAGAACATCGACGAAGTCGAATTCCAAGAGAGGCGACGAAGGCACAAGCAAGGCGTCGAGTTTGAAACGCCCGAAAGGATCAGCTAAATCCGTCGCTGATTTCACGCAATGAACAACAATTTCGGCTATATATCCAAGCCGTTTGAGAAAGACGCCCTTAGGCAAACATACGAACAACCGCTTCGCAACGCAATTTCAAAGAACGAGAGCAGAGCGCTGACGATTCGAAGCCCACGATAAATCACTCCGTGTGACAGGGCGAAGAGAGGCCTTGACTGATTAATCCAGGAGTAGATCCAATGCGAAAGCGAAGGCAAAACTCGCAACAACGCTGATATATTTCTCGCAACAAACTAACTCTCTTAATAATTCGACTCCATGTCGAGAGAGAATGAATCGCCAACAGAATTCTTGTATGCGCAACGACGAAGAAGACTAGTGCAAGCGAGCGCTTTATCCTGGCCACGCTTCACCAACTCGATCGAGCCTAAAACTACCAAACGCCGCAATACATCCAACCGCCTTGAAATCCTGTGCGCAACTGTCGATATATCCGCTGTCCTTGAAATCCTGTGCGCAACTGTCGATATATCCGCTGTCCTTGAAATCCTGTGCGCAACTGTCGATATATCCGCTGTCCTTGAAATCCTGTGCGCAACTGTCGATATATCCGCTGTCCTTGAAATCCTGTGCGCAACTGCGCTTTTGCTGCCTGTTCTCGCTTTTATAGCTGCCTGACTCGCAGAGCGTCCCTCTACTACGCATGCGCAGCTGAAGAGCCGAGCGCGCCGAACCAGCAGCTGTGCAGCTGTCTCAAGGCGGCAAGAATCAGCTGCCACGTGCGTCCTCTCCTGTGTATCTCCGAGTCTGCCCAGCAGTGGCTGTCTTTCTCTGTCTATCCCTCCTTCTGAAAAGCGCGATCTGCCGTTGATCACGTAGACCACAGATGCACCAGTTTAACCTTGCGAAAACACACATACACAGGCACACACGCCTACAGTGTTTCCTTCTCTATCTGTCTGTGCTTGTCTGTCTGGCCGTATTGCTAGCTCCCTCCAGCCGTCGGACCACCGCAGAGAAGCGTGCGAAAGATAGCTTATTCTCATCGACAGCAAGCGGCACGCTCTTTGAAGACGGCCGAGGCGTCGATTGCCTTAACGTGGGAAAATATATTCAATGAAACAGCAGCTGCAATGGCCTACGTCAGCGGTCGCGGTGACCCGTGTCAAACACGCATATCAACATTAAAATCTAGGTCACACGAAGCACCGAAAGAAAACCCTATATATATACATCAGATCTCTGAAACCGATCAAAAATTAAATAAAATAATAATATTTACGATCAGAAACCCATAGCGTCTAAGTTATACGCAAACGCTACAGTACTCCCTAGTCCATACATGTGACCAGCCGTCGCGCGGCGACGTCGGTGTTTGACATGACATGACACTCAAGGGTATGAGCGGGTATAATTTCTAAACCACTACTTTTTGTTTCTAAACGAATGTCTTTGCACCAATCAGCAGAATACAACGCGAGAGATGAAAATGCCTATTGCGGTTTCTTCGTAGGTCCATAATTGAGTGGTAGAACTATTTAAGGGCATATTCTTGCAGTTCCAGAAAGACAAACTTGTAGGCCTAGTGGATGCGTGCGCAGTGATAGGCAGGAAGCCAGCGCAGGTCCTCGAGCTTAAGCGTAGAGATATGCTCAAAGCGAGGGAGTTGGGCTATGAGCTCAGCGGAATCATTTAAGACTGATTGAAGGATAAGATGATGTTTTAGGGAGGCATAAGTAAGCTACAGCAGTTTAGACGGGCACAGACAGATGCATGAACAATGTTGGTAAAAACAGAGGGAGAGACCTACTGGTCTGTCGTCTGATGGCTTTCAGCGGTCTCAGTTGAGAGAAACAGGAACGGTCAGGTCAGATAATTATTATTATGTGCTACATTTAATGTGAGAGAGTAATTAAGTGTGACGTCCAGGCTTCGGAGCTGTGTATCTAAATTGCTGCTAACAACTGACTAGTTGTAGCCTATTTATAATGTAACGAGTGACTTGAGCAATTGCTTGACCAGTACCTGACTCAGTTACTCTTATTTGTTAAACATTTGCATTTGAAAACTGTCGTGAATGCTTTCGAAAGCGAATTTTCAGTGCCTTACTAACTTAACTATTAAAATAATTTGTTCTACACATATCGAAAAGCATTCATCTTAATGGATCTGACCAATCTGATCTCTAACCAGTCAATCATGTAGTTTCTGTTAGTGTATGGGTGGGAGCGTGGATTTTAATTATTATCACTATAATGAGCTTGTGCTACGGCGCTCGCCATAAATCTCCGTCTGCTTTTGCTACATGCAAGGCTGCCCTGGTTTTGCCCCCAACCTGCAAAAAGTGTCTGGCGCCGCCACTGACGCTTAGGTACGAGGAAGCTAGAGTTATATTGTTACTCATAATATAATTATTAGACATTGTGACTGAAACTCATTGATGTCAGATCTCTATTTCTGCTTTCGATTCTGAACTAGGCTTACGTTGTACAGCAACCTCTACTTGCAAAAGCTGCAAGCAAAACATTGCACATTATACATATTATTATACAATATACATACATACATACATATATACATACATACATACATACATACATACATACATACATGCATACACACATACATATATACATACATACATACATACATACATACATACATACATACATGCATTCATACATACATACATACATACATACATACATACATACATACGTACATACATACATACATACATACATACAATTGCCTACAGAACAAGCGAACCACGTTGTCGGATTTTTGCGTTTAACTACAGTGTAATTCAGTGGCGTAGCCAGGAATTTATTATGGGGCTTTATGGCCTGGCAGGATGCCCTTTATGACACCAATCCAACAGTATTACAGTAAATAACAAGGAAATAAAGTAACAAAGAGAATAAAGTAATAAAAACAACTGTTGCTACAAGCAATTGTTTGTTTTTCTTATTTAAGTGGATAAATAACCTTTTCAAAAACTTTTTCCTAGGCAAATGGGAGATTATCCCGAAACCCGCCCTTGTCAACGCCACTGGTGTAATTGAAACCTGAAATAAAACTAGTTTACGGCGGAGATTTTGATACAATGATTACTGACAAACACTAGACAAACAGAATCAGTCCGGTACAATATAAGAAATGTAATTCATTCATTCATTCATTATTAGCATTTATATAGCGCCCCTTCAAGAAACTACTCAGAGGCGCTCCCAGCCCAGCCACGGCAAAAGAAAAAAGATTTAAGGGACTTAAGGAATAAGGATTGACTGGTCAGGTGGAGGAGATGGAGGTTAGGGGGGAGGTCATTCCAGATTGACGGCCCCACAACCGAGAAGGCTCGACACTGTCTGGTAGCCAAGCGAGCCCGTGGAACAAGCAGTTGTCCCTTCGCAGCAGAGCGAAGGGCCCGACGCGCTTCAATGTCAGAGACTGGGCGACAAAGAATGCGCAGGTAGGATGGAGCGCAACCAAGGATACAACGTGAGACCAGGGCAGCAATTCGATAATGGATGCGTTGGGCTATTGGCAACCAATGCAGCACATCACGCATGTAGGTAGAAACAGAGGAAAATTTAGGGATTCGTCCAATGAGCCGGGCAGCAGAGCGCAGTAATAATTGCAGTAGCAGCTGTTTAATACTTCCACTCTCTTCTAAAGTGTTAAGCCATCATCTATAATAAATGGCTCAATTATGACAGACACTTAGTCTAGTCATAGGCCAACAACATAAAACAAACTAGACACAGATGGTGACTATGATTGATTTGTTAATAAGGTCGTTTCCGATTTCTTTTTCATCCAATAGAGAACCCCTGCTACGTCGACATGGATGATGTCCGGCCAATGACATCCGCTCGCTATGGGCAAGCTTTGCATGTGGTGCCTATAAAGCCTCCTCTAAGAAAGGTTGGATCAAGAGCCTCCCCCATCATCCAGCATCACCACTTGCCACCCGAGTCATATATCTACACCGAACTCCTTC
This sequence comes from Lumbricus terrestris, assembly GCA_949752735.1. Lineage (NCBI taxonomy): Eukaryota > Metazoa > Annelida > Clitellata > Crassiclitellata > Lumbricidae > Lumbricus > Lumbricus terrestris. The sequence goes on from OX457037.1 coordinate 79,681,277, forward strand.
CAGAAGATGAGCCGCACATTCATCCCTTAAGTGGTACTACTTTAAGTGGTGCTACCTTGAGTGGGGCTACCGACAACTTACCTGCCAACTTGCGCCATATTAATGTTACAGTAAACGTTACAATCGATAAAGACACAACCGTTTAACTATTGTTTGTTGATAATTGCCAGCTTTTGCTATTGTTTCTCTATGGAATACGAAAAGAACTGCCAGGAACCCTACTCACCAGAAACCATTAACCATAAAACACAAAAAAAATTTACGTGCATTCAAATAACTTGATCTATTTGTAGTTGCTTGGTTATAAGGATTGTTTAGTTGCTATTACTGAGTGATGTAGGCCTACAAGCTTCAAACCGTAGGTTAAGCCATTGAAGTCCGTTTGCTCAGTCGCAAATGTTTAAGCAATAAAGTGCTGAATGTATCAGAAAGACATGACTGCAGTGAAACCGGTGTCGCAATGTAAGTATTCCTCTGATATAAACCCTCAAACAGAGTCTCCCTGGCCAAAACTTCTGCAAGTTTATTGAAAGAAATTTTTCTTACATAAAAGTAGGCCTATAAAATGTTATTGTTAGATAATTTAGTAAAGTAGGCCTACACTAACGGTGTAACCTGCTCATCTATTAATATTATGCAATTGTATAATTTGTATCCAATTTCACGCTGAACGGATGGACTTTATTTCGGCGGCGGAGGAAATATTCTCTCTCCAGGACACTTTATTTCAGAATATAATCTCATCATCATCCTCAACATTGAGGTCCATGGGCTCAGTGGCGGTTGTTGTCAATCGTATGAGAGAATCTGTCGAGATATAGTCTCCGGAGTTGATATTCTGTCACGAGATACCGGACTGCCGCTGCTGGTAGCACATCGTTGCCTAACGCATACATTTACATGTATGTGATGATACATGTACAAAATTGTACATTATGACAGCTGCTCCAGCTTTCTCCATCAGCGTTGAAAAACACTTTCCCTCTCAGCTTGTGTGACCTGTTACAGTAGGCTATAACTGTCTGTACTCCACACTAGCAACTAAGCGATAGCTATTACTTTCAAATACTTTTTCGGATATGTTAGCAGATGAAACGCCCAAGTAGCCTACATCAAATTAGAGGCCTACTGATTAACGCATAATTATGTGCAAAACTGTTTGCGTTTCGTTTCTGATAGCAAAACAGTTGAGACGATATTGTAACCAGAAATGCAGCTGTTGAAAACTTTGCTTGCTTTGTCGCTTTGTTCTGTATACGGTAAGAAAAATATCTTTCGTTGGTCGTGTAGCTGTAGTAGTAGCTGTGGTAGTAGTAGTTGTATATGTTGTAGGCCTACCTGGCCTAGTAGATGCAGTAGAATCAGCGGTAACAGAAGTAATAACAATAATTTTCAGTCTGCTTTTGGGTCACTTGTCAACGTATCACTATAGCCTAATTATTATAATTATTATTGTTATTTTCTTTATGCTATTATTTTTATTATTATTATTACTATTATTATTATTATTATTTTATTGTTTTATTTTTTTAAATTACCCGAGGGGTCTATATCTATTATTATTATTATTATTATTATTATTATTATTATTATTATTATTATTATTATTATTTTATTTTATTTTATTTTTGCCCCGAGGTATACAGGATCCCTCAGGGACTTCGCTACCGCCTAATATAAAAACACAGTCTGGAACGGCCCTATTCATATTCGGTGTTCTGATCGGCGAAAGTGCCCCTAAAGGCAACTGCGTTGAAGCGTTGTATCATCAGCGAGATTCGCTGGAACAAATATGTTGTTTCTCGTGGCTCCCCCGATATCGTGCTTAGCTTTTGTCCCAGGTCCGAAAGGAACGTCAATCCTTCGTTGTTGATCGGACCCAGGGTTATTATTATTATTATTATTATTATTATTATTATTATTATTATTATTATTATTATTATTATTATTATTATTATTATTATTATTATTATTACTACTACTACTACTACTACTACTACTACTACTACTACTACTACTACTACTACTACTACTACTACTACTATAATCGCTATTATTATGTTTAGTCTTATCATTAATATTATCATCATCAATATTATCATCATCATCATCATCATCATCATCATCATCATCAACAACAACATCACTATTATTATCAGGTCTTAAAATTATTTTAAAAATTCTAAATTCACAACATGGAGTTTGCTCAAACTTATATTCTTCATGTATAATTGTATATCCATTCAAAAAGAAAACGTAACAAAATGGCAAGAAATTATTTTGATCCGTGTATATGTATTATTATTATAACTTACAAAAGATAACAGTGAAACACTTTTCTTTTTGCTATAATTATTTTTGATACAGCGATCAGAGACGAAGTCTGCATTGAAGAGACATTCAACGCTACTTGTCCATCAGGAACCGTCATCGTCATCCAAAGCGCCCTCTACGGTCGAATGCAAAGTAGTCGATGCATAGACTTTGACAACAGAGATCTGAATTGCAGTGCAGATGTCCAACCGTATATGAAACGTCTTTGTAACGGACGCGTTGGATGCAGTATCAGTGCGTCCAATGATATGCTTAGACTCGCTAACAGTTCATGTCCCATAGATCAAAAGCCGTATCTGGAGGTTTTCTATGCATGTGTTCATGGTAAGCAGCATGAGATTCATTTAAATTTCCTTCTAAGTTCAAAAGTATTGGATGTTGTGGCTGTTTGTAATTTGCCATGGGTACTTTCTTGCACTTGATGGCATTGTCCTATAGTATGTTTCTATGTTTAACCGATTGTAAGGAATTGAGTGGCTTCCGAGGTCAAGGGGGTCAGCCATGAGTAAGTCCATGACAAGACGTCGTCGATTCATACTCCGTCATAAGACAATGGTGCTTAATAAATTCATGATCAGAAAAAGAAAGACAATATTATAATACCATTTGTTGTTAGCTTTATATAATAGTAATCTTGCATACATCAATGTAAAGTGTTTTATCTAGTATTACCCTCTCCTGGTGGGGAATCCAAGCCTATGGGGAACTAACAGGCGTCCGGAGAATAGATGGAGGTAATTGGGGGACGGTATATGCCTTAATAAGATATATTTTAAATCACCAGAGCTTAAATACTATAGCCATTGCTATGGTTATAGTATTTAAGCTGTAGGCCTATATATCTAAACAAATTGCTATATTTTTTTCAAAGCAGGACTAATAAGAGTGATCTTAGATTTCAATAAATTTATTTAACAAAATTACCAATTTTTTGAGTCAATAGATTAGTGGCGCCGTTTTAGGATGTCAGCTTTAGAAACAAAATTGTTTGTGCTGATAAAATGTGCGGTTTAGGATTTCAATAAATACAGTTATAATTATAATAATTATTTCTGTATGTGTCAAGTTCAGCAAATCCGTTCTGCTGCTGCTGGGTTATTATAATGAATAACTGTAGAAGTGTATTATTATAATATAAGCTTAATTTGTAGCAATATTATTGAATCAGCTTATCCCTGTAAGTTGTCCAAGACGGTTCTGAATTGCTGACTAGGACGCATTTGGCAGAAATTGTAACTAATGGTATACAAACCAGGCAAAAACTGCAAAACTTCCAAATTGAGAATCCGTTTACAATGAACAAAGCATTTTTAAATGATAGTTTGAAATATTAAGAATGGCATTGTCGCGAAGTCATGTAATTGCAAAAAAATAGTCTTTGTACAGTAAAGTATAGGCCTACTTACTGCAATATGGTTTCATATAATTATAACAGTAGCAAATAGAGCTTTAAAACATTATGATCACACATTAGTAAATTTTATCACGGTAAATTATACTAATTCATATGATACAACGACGTGTAGAGCATCTAAAAGGCATTAAAGTTATGTCATTATATCACGTTATTGGGCATGACGTTAAACTGCATCCATCCTCCGCCAGAGGGAACCAACAACGTCCCTGTGCCGGTCCTAAGCCCGGACAAAAGGAGGAAGGTTTGCCAGATGGGTGGCGATACACTGGCAGTAAAAGACCCAGACGATTGAAATCCGCAAAAACCACTACACAAGTGACATAGCGGCCCAGATGCTCCAAGGTGTCATGATGTGGAGCAGACATGCACAGGTCGGTCAGGACAGACTGGTGGAGTGAGTCGGAGAAGAGAGCATGGGACACATACGGGCATTGACCCAGTTGTCCTTCATGCCTTTCTCCCAATATTCTCTTCAATCAGACAAGGTGGTCCAGCTGCTTCAAGATGTTAATGGTACGGGGCAGACCTGCTGACCGGACCGGTTGAAGCTGGGTAACATGACGCGAGACAGACTCAGACAGAGAGTGGCGTCGGACTCCTACGGGCACTGTGCCTAGGGATATTGATATTGATATTGATATTATATCACGTCTCAATTACAATATTAAATAATAAATAATTATTATGATAATACCATGGTAATACAATAATGTAAACGGCAACTAAAATTACTCTAATTTTGTCCAAGTTTTTCTGGGAAATAATGTCATTTCCTGGTGATGTCGGTATTAAACACCGATCAATGTATCGTGGTGTAGGCTACCTGTTTGTATCCTTTCCGATAGTTTAGTAAATTGTATTGTAGTAAATTTTTTTAAAGAAATTGAATTTCTCAACGGATTTTCCTGGAAAGAAAATAATAAATTGCCTTTTCCAGAAAGCGCACATTTTGTGCACGATTTTTAATATGATTATTTGGTTTAAGTCTAAAATAAAGTGCATTGCCTTAATCACTGGTTTATTGATAATTATAGCGATCAGCAACGAAGTCTGCATTGAAGAGACATTCAACGCTACTTGTCCATCTGACAACTTCATCGTCATCCAGAGCGCCCTCTACGGTCGAATGCGCAGCAGTCGATGCATAGCCTTTGACAACATTGAACTTAACTGCTCTGCAAATGTTCAGCCGTATCTTGAAATTCTTTGCAACAGACACGTTGGATGCAACATCAAAGCTTCCGATAATTTGCTGAAACACGCTAACAGTTCATGCTCTAAACATTTGAGGCCATATCTGGAGGTATTCTACAAATGTGAACCTGGTAAGTAGGCCTAATGCGGAACTCCCTTGAAATGTCTTTTCATCTTACTGATGGTTTCTTGCGACTTCTGTCATTGAAGTTGATTTTTATATGGTTTACCTAATATGACCCGATGTTTGTCGGTTGATTGACTGTTGCGTCGTAACTAAGCTTATAATTATATTATTGTGTTGTAACTAAGCTTATAGCCTATATTAATATTAAAATTGGGCTCAAACTATCTCAAAAGAAATCATAGGGTATGGCAAAATAGCGATGTCAGAGGAGCACAGGGGAAGAGTAAAAATAAGGGATAACGATTAAGAGGTTACAGTAGGCTATACTTAACTACCTATGCCTACATGTATAGTGTATACGAGAGTAATACAGCATTACTCCATAATGGACATCGTCTAGAACTTTTGAATGGATGATCTACGCTGGTGAGGCAAGTAGTATTTCGAATCTGTGTTTGTACCAAACTGCAGAATACCTAACAACAGAAACGTGGATGACTGATGCCACAAGCAGCCATTACACTGCAGCAACTACAGGCGAAACGACTTCCGTCAATGCTTTAAAACAACGTGGTGAGCAAACATCAAAACATTGCAATAAAACATTTGCCGAGTTCGATATTATCTCTAGTGGTTCATCTGCAGTAGCCTAGTGTGATGAATAATTTTCAATAAGGCTTAGGTCCAATCTAACTCTATTTAATAAAAGTCCTGCTTTCGTCAGTCCAACTTTTATGTAGTCTAAATAATCATTTTTCATCATCCGCGTTTCTATTTTAGCAAATAATCTGTTTCATCTATCCAACTTCTAATTTATAAAATAATTTATTTCATCAATCCAATTTATTTTCATGCAAAAAATTTGTTTTATCAATCAAACTTCCATTTGTGCCAAGAATTATTATAAGGAGTCCTATTGGAAACAAAAAAATACGCATCATTCACATTATTTTCTAAGCCCAGATTTTATCGTGTGTTTAATTGTTTATTGTCACATAAAAATATGTATTAGGCCTAACTTAAATTACGGTTCTACCATCTCGTGAATAGTTTGCGCCGCTGACATTAAGACATTATTAGAACCATTATGTCGCTGCAAAATATCTTTAGCTGAATCTCATCCGATGTATTTCGTACAAGACATGCACACTATAGTCTTGTCTAATGTGTCGGCGCCAAGTTGTCCGTCGCTCTTTTTGTCGGATCACGATGAGCATTATAATTAGACTATCAAGACATTGCAATCAAACATTAGCCGTGTTCGATATAATGATCTCTTGTCATTCACGTGCTGTAATAACTAGCAACACAGTAGACAACAGGCAACACAGGCTGTAGAATGTCCTTCACATTTCTTTAACGTAATTAGGCCTCGGTTACTTTAGACTTTAGAGAATCATATTCCCATTATTTGAAGTTGAATTTTGCAATAGCGGTTTCGTTGTTTAATTTTATAAATACTATTGTTATTGTAGCGGACCAGGGCTGGGCAAAAAGTACCAGGAGCCGAACCCCCAACCCTAGTCGTCAAGGTACCGTCCGTCCGCGTAGTTAAGGCTTCAACAGTACTGTAGATTGAAGACTAGCCGACTAGGCTTAAAATCATTTATTCGGAAAACCACAGTGTCCATGAAGAATTCACAACGCGGTTCACAGTCAACTTCTGTAGCACCAATATTCGGAGCAAGTTCGGAGCAGTTTATACAGCGCCAATGTTTGGAGCAAGTTCGGAGCAGTTTCTATAGCGCCACAGTCCGGATTAATGCACCACTGTTCGCAGCGATTGTCAATGTAGAACGTCAATTCGTCGTTGTAGATCGCAGCAGTATCGATAGCGCCCGCAGAAAGTCAGTGTAGCGGTCAGGCGTCGAATCCCAGACGTCGTCGTGCGTAGAAGGAAACCGAGCCTCTCTCGTCTTTTACTGCTCAGACATCTGACCCCCTGTTGAAAACGGTTACATGACATTTGAACGGACGACAAAAGAACGTGCGACACTAGAACGGCGACAGTAGAACGGGCGACAGATGACCGCCGAGACTATTGAACGGCTGGACAGTTGATCGGGCGACAGATGACCGGAGGACAATTGATCGGTAAAGTTTGTTAATTTTTATGAGCATATCGAGCATTTACTGTCTTGGACATGTAGGCCTACCAAATTCAATGTCTGGTTGTGTGACAAATTTAACAACTGAGTTTAAATAATTAGGCTATATAAAAATTTCTGCCTTGCCATAGCTGGCTTCGCTTCCTCTGTGGCTTTCCTTGCTATAGAAAGTTTCCAGAATGCGTGTGTTCCATTTGTCTTTTGCTGACCATGTTTTCGTCTGCGGTTACAAGTCGGGCCTTGCATTTGACTCATTTTGTACATTCGACATCGCCATGATATTCTGCCTCTTTTGCATTGTTTTTCTTTCAAATAATCATAATTTCGAGGTATGAGCGTCCTTTTACCTTTTGGGGCTACATCCATGCATTAATGCCATGTCACACATGTAAAAACAAAAACTTTGTTTCACACCTAAAAGTAACAGTAAAACTTTGCATAATTTTCTCTAATATTCAGTGTCACCAAATGTCGCGCCCAACATGCAGTCAAAACTCAAAGTATAGGCTTACGCGCATAGTGTAGACCTAGGCCTACAGCGCCGCATCTTGTGAATTGTTCATAAGTCGGCCCGATAATATGACGTTCCGGTTAAGTGTCGCCTGTTCTATTGTCGGCGCGTTCTAATATCGCCCGTTAAAGTGTCGCCGTTCAAGTGTCGTCCGTTCAAATGACCACCGTTCAAATGTCCGTACACCGTTGAAAACAACTGTTACTGAAGAAACGTTCTTATATACACTACAAGCGTGCGTGCCCGCAGGCTGCGTAGACATGGGCCATGTATACCCAGCCCGTAGGCCATGTATACCGTAGTCCATGTATACTCTAGGCAATGTATACTCTAGGCCATGTATACCCAAGGCCATGTATACCGTAGGCCATGTATACCGTAGGTCATGTATACCTAGGTCATGTATACCCCAGGCCATGTATACCGTAGGTCATGTATACCCTAGGCCATGTATACCTAGGCCATGTATACCGTAGGCCATGTATACGTAGGCGGAGCTTAGACAGAGGCACGTAGGCCAAACAGACGTGATACGCTAGCGAGCAATACACTAGCAGACAGCGGGCAAGCACACGTAATTAAAAAGGAAACTCCACATGCCCAATTCTCAACATTATCATTAATTTTAACTGTTGGCTTCAAAAATTACTTTGCATTAACTAGAATCCGGTATATATGCATACTGACTGTGTTCAATGACAGAGGAACCAAGTTTAACAAAGAATATGAAGATCATCATGCCGTGTGTGACGGTAGCTTTGATCATACTTCTAGCAACTGTGGCCTTTTTCATCCACAAGCATCAACAGATAAATCAAGAACAAGGTAGACACCAATCTGTTATTTAACCAGTTCGCCAAGTGCACTTAAATATCTGTATATTGCATGTATTCTTATATTTGAAACCAAACATAGACTCACAGACTATGCAATCACAAGGTCTGAATAGTCATAATCGTAGCAGTGGCGTAGCTACGTAGCTTTTCCTGGCCCATGTGCAGAGGTTCCGCATGGACCTCTGTTTGCCCTTGTAAGGCCGGTATCTTTGCGTTCTTGCAATCAAGTTCACCAAACTAATCAATTGCATTTGCTATTAGACATAACACATGCACAGGGTGATACTTGCGGGAGGTTGGGGTTTCAACCCACCAGTCTTTCTTAGAGCCCCATAGTAAATCTATCTTTCACACCCCAATTCCAGGTTTATCAGTCTACCTCCGAATAATTTTACACGATTCTCACACTGCACATGAAACACAACTCGCAGAATAAACATGAATGCTGCACGATTGAGAGAGTAATTAAAGTGTAATAACTGTGCAGTGAGTTTGTCAGTCGGATTTAAAATCTTTCACCTCGTATAGTTATCCACTTATTATTGCATAAACAATGTCATGACATCATAGTTTTCTTTCCAGCGTTTTGCTCAGCAAAAGTCTATCAATTCTGGTCCATGATCTGCAATTTAATTGCACACCAAAAACGACATCGTGAATTGTTCACAGCACCTAAAAATAAATTTAGCAATATTTCCTGCCAATGCAAAAAAATAATAAGGCCAAGTACCATTTCCATAGGACCTTGATCCACACGTGCTCAATTATTCAGGGCTGTTTTAAGGATTTTTTAGAACTGCACAACTCCTTTCCTTTTCCATCATCCATGGCAAATTACTTCAAATCAGAGGACAATGACCTTTTTGCTAGTGCTAACTGTACGGAAGTGCTTCTACAACCGCTCTGGCTCAATTTGGTGTCTACCTGATTTTGGGGTGAGGGCTGAGGGAAGTTGAGAGCAGTATGAGAATTGAAGAAAAATATCAGGTGGTCAGATTGTGTGATCCACGGTTGTGAAAAGGTGCAACGGTGACTTGACTATGAGGCAATAAGAAAAACAATCGAGGGTTGCACTGCCTCAAACCCCCCAGCAATTCTCACCCTGGTTGAGGGAGATGTCGGGTCACTACCATCACCAAATCCAGCAAATGACCGGAACACACGAGCATGTCTGGTGGCAAGTAGGCCTATACGGTTTCTGCTGCCCACCATTAGTTACAATTATTCACGAATTTGACAGATAAACGGACATAATTATATTATAATTATTATTACACCTATCCTAGATAGCATTGGTACGCCCCTATCCTTTGCATAGGAAAGCGATTCAGCGAAATTAAATAGCCTACCTGTGCCGGTATGATTCGTTTCATGTTCTCAACTTAAAATTGCATTGGACCTATTCTTTGTTATCGTTCAAACGCACTAATGCGACGTCATCTTGCAATTTAAAAGAACACAATTTAAAAGGAGTTCAGACTCAGCATAGACTTGCCTGCCAACAGCACGCCGGTCAACTTTCAGGAATCAGCTAAGTAGCGAAGTAGCCTAATGCAGGTGTGTTCACGAAAACTAGATCTGCCACAAATTCACAAAATAACGCGAATTATTAATTAAGATATATAAATAATTCAACAATATTATGTGGGCACCTGGATGTCGTGGGTCGTTTGCTTTGCAAACATTGCACACATGGTAGCTACGCCACTGAATCGTAGCATTCGGAACCCATATGAAACCAATCTTCGGTTCGCTATAAGTGGATCCAACCTAATGCCCACCAGAAGTGACCAGACGCTTGCATAATGCATAGGCCTAGAGCCCTAGATGCAATCAGAGTTCATATTGGACTGGGGTCCGTTGAATATTTGCCATTAAAATCCACAGTACTATCAAGTATGTGTGCATTCATTCATTCATTTCGAGAATTTATATAGCGTCTGTGTGGTGGAGAAAATGTTGGCAGGAATCGGGAAAACCATAATTCGTTGCATAGCCTCGTTATTTTGTCGCTGTTCTCCTTAGATCTATATCCCGGCAAAAATCTATGCCCGTCATCTCTTGTCACCAATTATTAGTAACAACGGACACTGGAGGGAAAAGAGTATTATAGAGCAAAGCAATCACTTGGTCGGAGTTTGCGTTTTGATTAGTTGAGACAATAAATAGAAATAATTGGCGGTAGAGATTTTGACGCCAGACAGACAATAAGCAAAACAGAAATAATTTAAAATGTAAGAAATGTGATAATAATTGCATTACTGCAGTGGCAGTTAGGCCCTATCAAATTCTTTCATTCTCATCTCAAGTAGGCTACCAGGCCATCACCTGTACATGTACAACTGGAACAATAATTATAACAGTCACTAGACATAATTATAGCCTAGTCCAAAAACATAAAAATTATAACAGACCAAGATGGCAGCTATTGTTGATTTGTTAATACGGTCGATTTGTTTTTTCCGTCCAATTAGAGAACTACTGCAACGTCGACATTAGGGCGCCCGTTAAAAAATATTTTCTGAATTTCTTATGTGGTACCCTCTCATTTTGTTGTCTATCATGAGAGAAGTTCCAGGTAATTTTTTAAGAATTTTGGATGCATGTTTAGAGGGAGCTCAACATATGTGAAGTTAGCGAAATATTATCCGACAGCATGCTATTCTGACTTATTTCACAGTTATTTATCATTCAAATATTTTCAATGCAAAATCAATACAGCACTGTCAAATGCTAATCAAAACTGAACTATTCAGAATACTAATAACAATACTGCCACAACAAAGTACATTGCATCATTTATTTTCGTTTTTAAGCTGTAAGTCACTAAGGTCTAGTTGTCAGTGTATCTTGTTGTTGTATCATCACCGACAAGTAGTGACTTTCTCGCTTTTGGGTACTTGGCTTGAGAAATTGTTTCTGTTCATCACTTGTTGTAATGGAGGTGTTGAAGTCATATATCAGCTACACAGCTCACTCTACTCTGCCATTTACCACTGCCAGACTAGACTGTTAACATATTTCTTGTTTAGCTCGAAATCTTCACACCACAAACCCCACTTTGTCTGCCCATATTGGAAGCTGGGGTGTCTAAGCACATGGCCCTGACTAGATTTTCTATTCCCCACTCTCGCATCATTGAAACAACAGCATTGCTATTTGCTTCCCCCTACCATCCAGAAGCTTTGTCACGTCAAGAGGCTGCTCCACATGCAAACCTGATACCAAGACTGCGTCAACCTGCTCATTGCCTGCAATATCTGGTAACGTCTTGCCATCCCAATGTACAACTAGAGGTACGGACGGTTCGAAAATGGCTTTTCCAGCCTGAGCGGTATGTCGACGAAACTTTAGTCTTGCTGTTCTGATGGATTCAGGATTGACGTTGAAACTAGACATGTCATGTCCAAGGTTCTATGCAGTCTCAGCCAGAATAAGTGTTGCTGTGCGGCTGCTGACATTGGCTCGATGAAGTGCAGCACTTAATTCTGCTGTTACAACAGGCACCGACCCTCGTTTGGTAGCTCTATGTGAGCAGCGTGGTTCTAGATTAGACTCAACTTTAGCAGCCATAGTGGCCAATTCTTCTTCTGAAGTCAATTCATCATCTTTCTGAACTGTGATTTTCGCTCTCTTTCTGTCATCTTCTTTACTTCTTAGATAATGCTCACACTTCAATCTCTTTAACTTTCTGCCCTCTGTTCTAGCCAAAGCTGTGTCTACACCACCCATTTAGCCTATGCGTGGACAGTGTTGGTCATCCAAGAAAAACCTGTCTTCAGCAATGGTGGTCATTGACATAGCATCTGTATGTGACATGTCAAAAGTTTTTCCAAATCTCCGATCATAGTACTTTCATTAGCTCAGTTCTGCGATGCATGTTCTTATTCAGTTTCTCCCATCTATAAAACATGTCCTCCAACTTTTCAATGGCATTCCTATCAAGTGTTGTTGGGATACGGGCCATTGACCAAAATTTGTGAAGAACTTCATGTACAGCAGACCTTGAACTGTCTCTGACTGCCTTAGCAAGAATCTTGTGCCGATGGAAAAAGACAGACAACACCTGATTGTAAATTGGAAGCTTGCTTCCACATATATTTCTTCTGATACCGGATCAATCAACCAAATGTCAGCGGAACTATACGTGTGACTGTTACAAGTTGTGAATCAGCTACTTCTGCCATACTTTCTATTGGTAATTAACTAATCAATCTAAGATTTTAAATCCAAAAGACTGAAAGCACTATCAGTGATTTAGATATACTGTAGCTGCTTTAGTATGACAACTATGACATTGACACACTAAATACAACAGTTACTGCATCATTGCCCCAATTGCGCAGAACAGTGTGCACACTAAATAAAAAAAGGATTGCATATTTTTTAACAAAAGGAACATGTTGCAGCTAAATGAAAGTGATGGTGCAGATTGCAGAATGCTAATTGCACAATTAATAGATATAGCAATTTTACTCTGTTTGTGAGTACTGTATGGACATTGACCATAATAAGCTAAAACCTACTAACAGTAACCTTTTGTGAATATTACATTTTTCTGTTCTCTTTAAATGTTATTTCTTTACAACTTAGTGCTTCTTGTGGTTTTGTAGCGGGTCCAGTTATTTTTAAATTAAGATTAAAACCTTAGCTGTTTGTTGTGATTTTGCAATGACAAGGAATCATTTTTATACATGAACTAGCTGAAAGAATCCACGGATAAAATGTTGACTGAGAGAGCAGCAGTAATATTAAACACATTAATTAGTCTAAATAGAATAATAACAACACAGTAGGCCTAAGTAACATGTGCAATGTGAAACAAAATGCTGTAAACAACGAAACTGGAAAAGGTACGAAAGATAGCGATATAGCATAAACTTTAGTCATGTTGAGCTCCCAGTAAATATTTACATAAAGTTCTGCAATTTCACTCTGTTATTTCACAGACCAGGTGTAACAACTTCAGAGGGTACCGTGTAGAAAATTACGAATTTAAAATTTTCTCATTGGCTTAACGGGCGCCCTAGTCGACATCGATGGTGTCCGGCCAACAACATCCGCTCGCTATGGGCAAGCTTTACCTGCGGTACCTTTAAAGCCTCCTCTAAGAAAGGCTGAGTCAACAGCCTCTCCCATCATCCAGCAACGTCATTTGCCACCTGATCCACATATCTACACGGAACTCCTTCCAGAAGATGAGTTGGAAGATAATCCCTTAAATGGTGCCAGCTTAAGTGATGCTATCCTAAGTGGTGTTACTTCAAGTGGTGCTGCTGTCAACTTCCCATTGAACTCGCGCAATATTAATATAACAGTAAATATTACAATTGACAAAGACACAAAAGTGTAACTATTGTTTGCTAATTAATGTCAGCTATTTCTAGTGCTTCTATGGAATACGGAAAAGAACTGTCCGGAAATTTGCTCAAAAGAAACCGTTAACCAGTAAACACTAAGAAATTATATAGACCTATTCAAGAAATATGATCCATTTGTAGATGCGTTGTTATAGGAATTGGTTTGATGTGAAAAATAAGGGGAAGTACACGCTTAAAACAGTATTTAAGGATTTATCTGAACGCTATCCAGTAATCTTGTAGATAAAACTTATGACTGAAGCATTAATTTTATACTATTTGCTTCTGCGTAGCACCGGAGTCTTATTTCTTCTTGGGACTTGTCAGTTCAATCGCATAATTTTACACAATAAAGTCCTTCTGCGATATATGACAGCAATGAAACCGTTTAGTTGGGTAATATTGCATCTAGATCTAGGCTTACTAGTTTTATGTAATCGCCTACCAATATTTTATGAAGTATAAGAATTGGCTTGCATTCAAGAATTTGCATATAAATTTTGTTTTAGAAATGCTTCTAAAAAATAGCGGGATAATCTTCTAGTAGGATTAATTATTTGAATTCAGCTTTCGTGCTTAAGTAGGCCTATATTATAGGCTACACTAACCTATAAGAATTGTAACAGTTGCACTAGGCCTATGATAGTAGCAGTTGTTTAATAATAGGCCCTAATACTCTCTTCTTAAATGCCGGGTCATTGTCTAAATGATATAACTGAGTCAATTACGACAGGCATTGTGCATAGGCCTACACACCCTACAGCGTAAAACATACCAGACCAAGACGACAGCTATTATAATTAGGCTATTATTTTGGCCATACGGATTTGTTTTTCATCCAATCAAAGCCCTCCTGCTATACGCCGACAACTCGACATTGATGAAGTCCAGCCAATCGTATCTACTCGCTATGGGCGACATGTCCGTGAGGCAACTCCAAAGTCACATCTAGAAGACAAAAGCACAGTGCCACTTTGTGAAACAATATCCTCTCCCAGCAACTGAAATCGCAGTTTGTCACTTAATCTGCACGGAACTGCTTCCCGAAGATGAGCCGACAAAACCAACGGACCCTATAAGCACGGGCAGTGCTACTACCTTAAGCGGTTCTACTGTCAACTTACCAGTGAACTTGGGCAATATCAATCTTACAGTAAAAAGCCTATTATGATACCCAGACTCGTCTGATCTTCCCCCTTCCAATTCTTCCTGTCTTAAGATTAATTGCAAGCTCCTTAGAAGCTGATCTGTTTCTGCATGACGTGACGCTCGTGAAAAAGCCGATGTCCAGAGTTTAGCCATCGAGTGACTCTTGATAAGTGTGGAGTTTGTGATTACGATTGCGATTGAAAGTAAGTGTGAAATCCTCAAGCAATCATACTAGCCACTTGTTCCTGAGCGAATTAAGTTAGGCTATTTCTGTCTAGTTCACCTGGCAGACTGATTCTGTCCTGACATAAAACTGGCTCAAAAACCTAACTTCATTGCCAAGAACTTTTATTGAATATCGCCGGTAAATTTTCGCGATTGAACCTCTGTGTGGTGCGAGGAATTTTCATTGGTTTTTCATTAGGTTTAATTTTAACTCCTGTCCAACTGTTCAATGTTTATGTTACGTTGAACTGTGTGACTGTCTCGCTCGAAGTACTTAATAATGAGACAGATTATAAGAAACTCGCCACTAGTTGCACTCAGGGGCTTCTATCCCCCCTAAGCAGCCGGGCGCAATCCATCTTCTTTCCCCCCCTGTTCTGGACCGGCCTTCCTCTATGTATGCAATATAATGTAATCTACCCAGGGGCTTCTATCCCCCCTAAGCAGCCGGGCGCAATCCATCTTCTTTCCCCCCCTGTTCTGGACCGGCCTTCCTCTATGTATGCAATATAATGTAATCTACCGCATGCCCTCCTCTAGTGTGGGAATGAAGGTTTGTCTGGAGGCGGGCAAACAAGCATCCAGCAGACGATCGCCGAAGCAAGCGTAGTGCCGAGAAGAGACCTGGTATGTGGAGGGAATGTGCCCCTCCCCATAAGAAATTTTTGCGATTTCCGCATTGCAATTTCAGCGTTTTAAGCTGTCCTCTTAGCAAAATTACTCTACTATTTCAGTGGAGGAATTGCTGCCAAAATTGGGCAGCCATATATTTTGCGCCTCTGATCAGTGTGCACTCGAGAGGTTTTACATAAATTTTTAGAGCACAATGCAATACAATAAAATACAATGTACAGGGTGCGCCAAAAAAAAGTAATCCCCTACGGCTTTTTATCAATATCTTGGCCAAAAATAGGAATTTTTCAAATCCAGTTTTACGGGTTTGAAGGCAATTCATATCTACGTACAATAGCCAAATTTCATAGCCATATGTAAAACAGAACGAAAGTTATATCACTTTTAGTGAGGCCACCCACCGGTTTTTGACGATTCAAAAACGCGACGCAACGAAAAGTAACAAAAAACCAATTTAATTATTCTGGCCAATATCTTGGCCAAAACTAAGAATATCGAATTGAAATTTTACAGGCTTAAAGACAATTCATATCTGCACATGGTGGTCAGATTCCATCAAAATATTTCAAACAAAACATAAGTTATACCACTTTTAGTGAGGCCACCCCCGTTTCTTGACGATTCAAAGACGTAACGCTGCAAAAAGTAGCAAAAACACGATTTTATTAAGTCTCATCTTAAATAATTGTTATCAAATAGCCTTCATATTGCCAGATGATCATTATTGTTACTATTTAAAAAAGAAACAGGGCACCAGCGTAGCTGCGCGCCACTGAGAAGTCACTTAGCAAGATGACGATCAAATTGGTAAATAAGGAATCTATCAGATTAATCAACAGGTCCATCAAGAACTTTGCAAAGAGACTCGAAAGAAGTTTTGGCATGGGTAGTGGGCGCATTGAGCACAAGTTGTGAAGCACTAGCAAGGTCATTTGACAACAGTTGTTTGAGATGAGACTTAATAAAATAGTGTTTTTGTTACTTTTTGTTGCGTTTCGTTTTTGAATCGTCAAAAAACGGTGGGTGGCCTCACTAAAAGTAGTATAACTTTGGTCCTGTTTGAAATATTTTGATGAAATCTGAGCACCATGTGCAGATATGAATTGTCTATGAGCCTGTAAAATTTCATTTCGATATTCTTAATGTTGGCCAAGATATTGGCAAAAAACCTAATTTTTGTTGCGCCTCGTTTTTGAATCGTCAAAAAACGGTGGGTGGCCTCCCTAAAAGTGGTGTAACTTTTGTTCCGTTTGAAATATTTTTTGGTAATTTTACCATTGTACGTAGATATAAATTGCCTTTAAGACTGTAAAGTTTCATTTAAAAATTCGTATGTTTGACCAAGATATGGGCTAAAAACCGTAGGGGCTTACTTTTTTTGGCGCACCCTGTAGGTCCTACACTGTAAGCCCACGTAATAATGACGTTGCAGCTTTTGTTGCTTTACTAAGTGTTCAAGGACCAAATTTTATTGTCTGAAATTTGAAAGATAACATTGGAGAGAAGCCATTTAGTCGTGCAAAATAGTATTTGTATTAACTTTATTTTTTTCAATTATAATATGATTGTATTATTTATTAAAATAGTAAAAACATAATTATAATCATGTAATAGGAATTTTTTTATTATGGTATATTATAGCTGTTATAGCAGTTCATGTAATTAAAAAACGCAGATAACAGCCTAACTAAAAACTCAAAGTGTATAAAGTGTATACATTTTGCTAAAAACTATTAGGCCTACCATTTTGTCCAAATTTATATGGATGGGGAAGTATTTTCTGGGGATCCTCCTCCTAGTGATGCCCAGATTGAACGCTGCCTTCCATGTCCGACCTCCCCCCCCCCCAACCGACGTGAATTTTGGCTGTCTTCTGATTCCCCCCCTATTTTTCACTGGGCGCAAGCTGCGCCCGGCATGTATAGGGATAGAAGCCCCTGGTTGCACTCCGCCAGTGCCAGTGTCAGTCCCAAGTCTGCTCAACGGTGGAGGGCGACACTAATCATCTTAGAAACGTCAATGTCGTTAAACAGCATTAAGCGTCATAAGAAAAGTTCTGCGGGCTTCGTACTGATGGTGAATTCTGCTCGTTAGAAAACGAACCAAGTTCCCAACGCATAAAAATTGATGCATAACCTACATTTAAAATTGGGCATGTCTGTAAAGGCCAAGATATTATATTAAACTGCAGGAATAGTAGGCCCTATTGAAGACAATGAACGTTGGATCAATGCTACTGCTACGAATTGCAGTTAGTCACTTTAAACACCAATAGATGTACTTAGGCCTTTATCAAAATAGGATTAAAGCTAATAGACTGAAGATAAATTTAGTGACGTCCTTATCAGCGATGACTTAGGCCTATACGTTCGCTTTCAGCCATCGCCACATGCAAAATTATCATCCACCCGGACATCTGACTAAGAAATTTTAATTTCAGCAGATAACATTAGGATACCGGACGCTTGACGGTGTCGAAACCCAGTATTTCATTGCCACCTTACATGTACAGGTGCGGATTGCAGTATAATTTTTTTATGACATTTCAGAACCACGTAGATAATATGAATCTGCTAAAAACTTCACTTGTATTTTTACTTTGCATTGTATATGGTAAGAATAATTTTCATCCAATAAGTAGTAGTAGCCTACCTAAAAATTTACTGCCGGTAAGGAATATTTTTGCAGATGAGTACAAGCATTATTTTGTCCCAGTTACTCTTAGTTGAACGTATTCAGTCTCTCTCAAGTTCTCTTCTCTCCTGGAAGTTTAGACACCATTGTAGCGTCATGGCTGTGTTTCGGCGCCATATAAATTATCTGTAACTATTATTATTATTATTATTATTATTATTATTATTATTATTATTATTATTATTATTATTATTATTGTCATATTATTATCGATGATTCTAACCGTCTCGCTCTTTTAAAGTCCCTCCCAAAACCCAGTTCATTTGGATTGGCACACCTGTGCATCTTTTGAAAGTTGATTTTCTTCTCCTTTCTGAATCATTTCCTCACCACTCCTTTTCCTAGGCTATTAATAAATTTTGTGATCTGAGTGTTACTTAGATAATAGATAGTTCTTCTTCTTATAGAGACCATTATTTTCTCTGATCTTACGCGCTATTTATATTTCTTATTAAGTTCATCGGCATTCTGTTTCGTCTTCTGTTTCTACAACTCTGGTTCATGCCTTCAGTTGCTCCCGAACTAACTACTGTAATTTCACCTCTTATTGGTCTTCCCATGGTTCGTCTTTCACATTGATCTTTCAAATCCATATTTTAAATTGTGGAATAGTTGATCAAGTTCACTTTGATTGAATTATTCCATGTTAAGTTAAACATTCGTCATGGTCATTACCAGTCAGGTCTTAGAAAGTTCGGATGCACAATATTTTGCACATCAAGCCTACAGTGTAACAGTGAAGCTTTGGTACGAATTTGCCAATGACATCGACTGCGCGCAAGATTATTATCATTATTTATTTCAAATCATTTTCTTAATGAAAACTATAAGAAATAGCAGAGAAAATTACTTGCATTATTTTGCTTTGTGTGTTTAAAATGTCTGAACGCGCAGCCATTTTTTTTAGGAGGGGGCAAATATAATGATCACAGTTGAGTTTTCAGAAAAAGCTTAAAAATGCAACGCGGGAAATTTAGAACTTGGGCATTTTTTAATACAGGCATCTACATGTAGCCTAAATCTGAATTTATGACCTTCACGTTGTACAAGAATAATATTGTGATAAACTCAGAATAAAAGTTAGCAGGAATCTGAAGAAACGGATTATAAAACAATGATATGTTCCGGTGTTGTGTGGATCAGAGACATGGACCATGCGAAGAGAGTATGTAAAAGACACCGAGAACAAAGAAGAAAATCAACTGCGGGATGAAATAATATAAAAATTTGACAAATGAAGAAGTGATGGGAATGATCGGATACACTAGCAAAGAGCCCTGATGGAGTAGGCACAGTCAAAAGTAAAAGAGAGACAAAGAAAGAGAGCCGGGCATAGACTGACAGAATCACTGCTAAGAACGGTCATCGAGGGAAAAATTAAAAGGAAGCGAACAAGAGGTGGCTCACGATTGACCATGCTGGTTTAGATGATGGCAGATGGATACGGAGGAGGAGCAACATGAAAGACAATGTCGAAAATTCGACCCTGTCTATGTGGCAGAAAACTAGAGAAGAAGATCACAAACTATGGCATCACACGTTAACCCATTAGTTAGGCCTAACCAATAGCCAGGACTGCGCTGCAGTGGCGTAGCAATAGGGCGTGCAACCTGTGCAGTGCACGAGTTGTCAGGGGCCCCCGGGGTCAGAGTCAATTTTTTACTTTAAGGATATTCAAAATGTATTCAAACTTACGGCGAAATATTGTGCAGTTTCGCCAAGATAACTGCATAGCCTATTTACTTGGAAATTGTATATTTTTAAACTCTCGTACGGCACTCTTTCTGTCCCCCAAGTTATTCCTAAGTCTTATTCAAGTGCGCTGCTAAGCGACAAGCACGAGAAGAACGGGTAAAGAAGACCGCCAAAATGCAGACAATTTCCTCATTTATGATGTCTGCGGAGAGCGAGCTTGCACCGATGAGTGATGACTACATCAGACATGGGGGGTAGAATCGATTTCCGGTTTGATCAGTGCAGAGATGGTGGTTGACATGGATATTAACACTGAGCAGAATAGGCCTCGAACTTCAGAGACTACGGTAGCAGTAACATCACCAATGGATTCAGGCTTGACACCTCAAAAGTGGTGGATATTTTTGCACAAGAGAAGGCGTGCAAACAGCATTTTAGCATTTCGGATTTAGACCACAGTAGTAGGTTACCCGCAGACTTGATTGAGTCATTTCACACTTGACAAATTCGTTACATTTTTCCGCTCTTTTAATCATCAAACCCAACAGCTTGGAGACTTTTAATAGGGCCTGTGGGTGATTGATGATTAATACTTCAGGAGATGACGCAATTTTTGCGATTACTTTTGTTTGGTAATCTTGCTCAATTTTTCTCTGCTGATATGGAGAAGAATATGCTTCATTAGATAAATTTGTTAAAAATTAAAAAAAATGTGGCTAGTTTATTTTCATTTAACATTGGTGTAAAACGTGCAAATTTCGTAAAGGAACCAGACGTTTTGCACAGCTTTGTTGCTTGAAATCAAATGGGGTTTCAAGCATTTAAGGGCCCACCACCTAAGCTCTGCACAGGGGCCCCCCAAGACCTTGCTACGCCACTGCTGCGCTGGCAAACTTTTGAGGCCAGTACACGCTACGATTTTCTGATGACCTTTTTGTAGTCGTAGTACGTTTACCGCGACACAAAATAAAAAAAATCATCACTGGTTTTTACATCTTTTAAATCTCGGCTGTATGTGAGGTCAGTACACGCTGTATACCCGCGTGTACCCTCGTTTACGGCACTAAGCACACAATGGCGAAATAGCTTTTAGGTGGGTACACGCTGTAGGCCTATATCAGCGTAAGCCTATATCGTCGTGTAAAACCCTGCCAATAACACAATATCTAACTTTGTTTCTGTTATTTCAAGAACCCAGTCAAGGTGATTGATCTGCGGAGTCTAGGCTACTTTATGACATCACCGTTGAAAGGTCATACTTCCAAAGATAAAATATCACAATAATAAGAAGTTCGTGCAATTTCAACCAACTCATAGACAGTTAGTTCGATCTATAAATCTGATGTGTGGGAGAACTTTGGCAAAATTTCGTCGACGACGACTTCGTATTTTGCAATGTGGCAGATTCTCGCCAAGAAATTTCCTCATTTTCTGAAGATGCGGGCCCTCAAAAGTGCGGGGCCTTCAAACTGGGGTCTGGGTGCTGACGCAGCCGTAGGCCTAGTACCTACCTTAATAGCGGGCCTGGTTATGTCAGACAAAGTTGGAATCATTAAGGTAGAAATACTTTCGTGCTGCCTTTATTGATAGTCTATGCCAACTTGTCGGAACGACTGATGAGGTGAGTAGTAGGGCGCCCGTTAAAAAATATTTTCTGAATTTCTTATGTGGTACCCTCTCATTTTGTTGTCTATCATGAGAGAAGTTCCAGGTAATTTTTTAAGAATTTTGGATGCATGTTTAGAGGGAGCTCAACATATGTGAAGTTAGCGAAATATTATCCGACAGCATGCTATTCTGACTTATTTCACAGTTATTTATCATTCAAATATTTTCAATGCAAAATCAATACAGCACTGTCAAATGCTAATCAAAACTGAACTATTCAGAATACTAATAACAATACTGCCACAACAAAGTACATTGCATCATTTATTTTCGTTTTTAAGCTGTAAGTCACTAAGGTCTAGTTGTCAGTGTATCTTGTTGTTGTATCATCACCGACAAGTAGTGACTTTCTCGCTTTTGGGTACTTGGCTTGAGAAATTGTTTCTGTTCATCACTTGTTGTAATGGAGGTGTTGAAGTCATATATCAGCTACACAGCTCACTCTACTCTGCCATTTACCACTGCCAGACTAGACTGTTAACATATTTCTTGTTTAGCTCGAAATCTTCACACCACAAACCCCACTTTGTCTGCCCATATTGGAAGCTGGGGTGTCTAAGCACATGGCCCTGACTAGATTTTCTATTCCCCACTCTCGCATCATTGAAACAACAGCATTGCTATTTGCTTCCCCCTACCATCCAGAAGCTTTGTCACGTCAAGAGGCTGCTCCACATGCAAACCTGATACCAAGACTGCGTCAACCTGCTCATTGCCTGCAATATCTGGTAACGTCTTGCCATCCCAATGTACAACTAGAGGTACGGACGGTTCGAAAATGGCTTTTCCAGCCTGAGCGGTATGTCGACGAAACTTTAGTCTTGCTGTTCTGATGGATTCAGGATTGACGTTGAAACTAGACATGTCATGTCCAAGGTTCTATGCAGTCTCAGCCAGAATAAGTGTTGCTGTGCGGCTGCTGACATTGGCTCGATGAAGTGCAGCACTTAATTCTGCTGTTACAACAGGCACCGACCCTCGTTTGGTAGCTCTATGTGAGCAGCGTGGTTCTAGATTAGACTCAACTTTAGCAGCCATAGTGGCCAATTCTTCTTCTGAAGTCAATTCATCATCTTTCTGAACTGTGATTTTCGCTCTCTTTCTGTCATCTTCTTTACTTCTTAGATAATGCTCACACTTCAATCTCTTTAACTTTCTGCCCTCTGTTCTAGCCAAAGCTGTGTCTACACCACCCATTTAGCCTATGCGTGGACAGTGTTGGTCATCCAAGAAAAACCTGTCTTCAGCAATGGTGGTCATTGACATAGCATCTGTATGTGACATGTCAAAAGTTTTTCCAAATCTCCGATCATAGTACTTTCATTAGCTCAGTTCTGCGATGCATGTTCTTATTCAGTTTCTCCCATCTATAAAACATGTCCTCCAACTTTTCAATGGCATTCCTATCAAGTGTTGTTGGGATACGGGCCATTGACCAAAATTTGTGAAGAACTTCATGTACAGCAGACCTTGAACTGTCTCTGACTGCCTTAGCAAGAATCTTGTGCCGATGGAAAAAGACAGACAACACCTGATTGTAAATTGGAAGCTTGCTTCCACATATATTTCTTCTGATACCGGATCAATCAACCAAATGTCAGCGGAACTATACGTGTGACTGTTACAAGTTGTGAATCAGCTACTTCTGCCATACTTTCTATTGGTAATTAACTAATCAATCTAAGATTTTAAATCCAAAAGACTGAAAGCACTATCAGTGATTTAGATATACTGTAGCTGCTTTAGTATGACAACTATGACATTGACACACTAAATACAACAGTTACTGCATCATTGCCCCAATTGCGCAGAACAGTGTGCACACTAAATAAAAAAAGGATTGCATATTTTTTAACAAAAGGAACATGTTGCAGCTAAATGAAAGTGATGGTGCAGATTGCAGAATGCTAATTGCACAATTAATAGATATAGCAATTTTACTCTGTTTGTGAGTACTGTATGGACATTGACCATAATAAGCTAAAACCTACTAACAGTAACCTTTTGTGAATATTACATTTTTCTGTTCTCTTTAAATGTTATTTCTTTACAACTTAGTGCTTCTTGTGGTTTTGTAGCGGGTCCAGTTATTTTTAAATTAAGATTAAAACCTTAGCTGTTTGTTGTGATTTTGCAATGACAAGGAATCATTTTTATACATGAACTAGCTGAAAGAATCCACGGATAAAATGTTGACTGAGAGAGCAGCAGTAATATTAAACACATTAATTAGTCTAAATAGAATAATAACAACACAGTAGGCCTAAGTAACATGTGCAATGTGAAACAAAATGCTGTAAACAACGAAACTGGAAAAGGTACGAAAGATAGCGATATAGCATAAACTTTAGTCATGTTGAGCTCCCAGTAAATATTTACATAAAGTTCTGCAATTTCACTCTGTTATTTCACAGACCAGGTGTAACAACTTCAGAGGGTACCGTGTAGAAAATTACGAATTTAAAATTTTCTCATTGGCTTAACGGGCGCCCTAGTGAGTAGTAAGAGATTTCACCGCTAGATCACCAAGTAGTCAGTATAGTTAAGCCAAGGCTACTTAAATTAAACGTGTAGGCCTACTAAAATTTTATGAAATAGGCTAGATAAAAGAATTTTTCTTTATTGTTAATCGATGAAATAAAAATCGCATCTTAGCTTACACAAATAATCTATTATAATAGGCTATTAGGTCTACTAATTCTGGTTCTCGAAACGCACAAGTAGTCGAAGCAGGCTATTTTAAAAAGTTCAAAAGTTTGCGTCGCGGTCGGCCCCACCATAGTATTACGACGAAACAAAAGCTGGTCGTTTCATCCAAGCTCGAGGGTACGTACCATGCATATTCTATTTTGTGAATGGTACGTACATGTACGTATTTTAACGTATCCTATTTTAG
>OX457037.1:79706323-79758307 GCA_949752735.1 Lumbricus terrestris
TACGACGAAACAAAAGCTGGTCGTTTCATCCAAGCTCGAGGGTACGTACCATGCATATTCTATTTTGTGAATGGTACGTACATGTACGTATTTTAAACGTATCCTATTTTAGGGTACGTAAACAATAATAAAATACCGTTAGCCTCGTCATTGCTCATTATAAGAATGTTTCAATTAATTTAAGCAAACAATCACAGCCAAGTATACAGCGTAGTGAATTGTTGCAATACTAGGCCTATATTGTAGGTCTACGTTTATCCAGTATACACTGCACTTATGCACTAATTAATGTCGGTTAGTTGGCTCAGTTCTGCTGCAGCACTTAAAAGTCCAACTCCAAGAAAAATGTTGAACAGTTGCATTCAAGTAATTATAACAGAAGAATGTATTGAATTAAATTTACTGCTACGCTACCGGAAATACCGATTTCAATTACGCATACTGTTGACTGCATGTATACGTACATGTAGGCTATCGGTCTCCAAGTGAGCCATAAACAAAATTTTCGTGCACATGTATGGTACGTAGGCCTACCAAACGCGTATTGTATTTTTTTAAAGGTACGCACGTATTTAACGTATTCTATTTTAGGGTACGCGTACCCTCGAGCTATGGTTTCATCCACCCACTTAAACACAAGGGTTGCAGATAGCGTTAGCCTTGAAACTTTCGCCATGGTCGAAGATCCGATGACCCCGGAATCAATTACATGGCCGGGATGATACGAGTCACGGACGTTTCAATATAATATCAGTGTCCACCGCCAGATGCGACTCCTGTCCCTTCGGTAAACCCCGACCATGGAGTCCCGCCGACGGTATAATTATGCCGTCGACATCAACGAGAAAATCACGCTTTGACTGGTGCACCTCGAGAATAATTAATGCCTTTATTAATGTTGTATAAAATCTTCGCGTGGTGCGAAAAAGGAGTCTCTCTGGTAACTGAAGATCTGTACTGTCGGGCGTGAAGCGGCCATTATAAAACGACTGAGAGAGAGAGAGAGAGAGAGGAGAGAGAGAGAGAGAGAGAGAGAGAGAGAGAGAGAGAGAGAGAGAGAGAGAGGAGAGAGAGAGAGAGAGAGAGAGAGAGAGCGAGAGAGAGAGAGAGAGAGAGAGAGAGAGAGAGAGAGAGAGAGAGAGAGAGAGAGAGCGAGAGCGAGAGCGAGAGAGACGAGACGAGACGAGACGAGACCAGACGCGAGTTGGCCACTACTATTAGTCTGCTGTGCGATCCGGTTTATTTGCCATTAGTTTGATTCAAATAATGTTGGTAACAAAACTACTTGCTTACTTTAAGTAAATTTCTGCAATTACAGCTGCAGCTGAAGAGGTGTGCGTAGGGGAAGTCTTCAATGCATCTTGTTCTGATGGTGAAGTCGTCTTCATTGAAAGCGCCATCTACGGTCGAATGCCCAACGAAAGATGCTTCAATTTAACGCACAACGAGCGTAATTGTTCCACCGATGTTAGACAACTTCTACAGACGCATTATCGAGTGCCAAGCAGATTGGAGTTTAGACTAACGGTGGACTTTTTCAGAACAAAGTCACCTACCTGTCTCAATGAACAAATGCCACTACTAGAAATATCTTATCAGTGCCGCAAATGTAAGAACGGTGTCCGCTACCTTACCCAATGCTCATCTCACATCCGGCTGCACATACACCGTGTCTCAATAAAAAAAAGGTGCAGAATTGTTTTTTGTCAGAACTTCGCCAAATTTCCACCAATCTTAATAACTTTTGGCAGGTAGATGGAAAAATGGCTGAAATTTCATGCTATATGTAAATTTTCCACCTCACCTGACTCATATCACCGCACTACCTTGTTAAACACAGATGTACCAATTTCTCATATAACGCTTAGATTTTCATACTTCCAACAAACTATCTGACGTCTGAATTAGCACGCAATAAAGTAAATAGCAGAGTTTCGTAATTTATTGCTATGACAGATCTGCTTAAAAGTGTTAGAATTGGTGCTCGAAATGTGCCCCGCATGCACGGACACAAGCGCTAAGACGGCGACGCCACTGGTCGATAGCACCATCAACAATCGACTGGTCAAAGCGCGCCCACTCGTCGATCAGATGCGTTTTGAGTTCGTCGACACTGGCTATTCTGGACTGGCAAACCTTCTCCTGCAGCACACTCCGTGTGCTATAGTCGACTGGGTTAAGATGTGGTGAATTCGGCGGCCACAGAGTTGAAGGAATAAAGTCGGGCGTCTCTCGCTCCAGGAAAGAGACGGTGTCGCGCGCTCGATGCGCCGGGGCGCCATCCTGTTGGAAGACAAAAAACTCGCCCTGGGATATCCGGCGTATGTCTGACGGTATCTTCTGGTCAAGAAGGTTGTCGCGATAGTAGGCCTATGCCCCATTCACTTTGACATCCGGCTCGATGCAATGGATTTCAGTGCAGCCAAACTTCGAGACGCAGTTATATGAGAAATTGGTACATCTGTGTTTAACAAGGTAGCGCGATGATATGAGTCAGGTGAGGTGGAAAATTTATATATAGCATGAAATTTCAGCCATTTTTCCATCTACCTGCCAAAAGTTATTAAGATTGGTGGAAATTTGGCGAAGTTCTGATGGTGAAGTCGTCTTCATTGAAAGCGCCATCTACGGTCGATTCTGCACCTTTTTTATTGAGACACGGTGTAGAACAATGCATGTTTCGTAGCAATAATCTATTGTTATGGATGGTAATTATTAGCATCATTAGAAGTATTATTGTTGTTATTATTACTCTGAACATGATCATACTCTTAATTATTAATATTACAACTCTTACCATCACTAGGCCTACTGATGGTATAGCCATTACTGTTATTGTTATTATTAGGCTATTCATTGACACAATTATTATTTTCATCGTCAATATCGTCGCCATCGTCATAATCATCATCACTATAATAATCGTCACCATAATTAATTGATCAAGGTTTTTCAGTTTTTTTCATTGGCATTATTATTATTATTATTATTATTATTATTATTATTATTATTATTATTATTATTATTATTATTATTATTATTATTATTATTATTATTATTATTATTATTATTAATATAATAATGCTAAATGTGGGACCCGGCGTTGCACGGGAAACTTAGGGTTTTCAACATTACTCCTCTGGGGTAGCCAGCGTTGACCGCTAAATTTCGGGTTTTCGCCACCCCTCCACCCACCCCGCTTCCCCAAAAAGCCAAACATAACCCGGGTGTGTGTGCTGACTGTGGCGTAATACAACTATTGCAGGCTGTCTGTTCTGTTAGTATAATTAATATTTCCGTGATCTGCGTTCTTGTGCATAATAATTGTACACTGTAACCGGTTTCGGTTTGTCAACCGGATTGTTGATAAACGGAAATTATTAGTGGGCGAGAATGACGTCATGCGGTCTGTCGTCTCTTTACTAATGCGGCAAAATGACTGATTAAATCTGTAAGGATTAAAACGCTAATATTTCGGGTTTTAAAGTGAACTGAGAGTTGAAAATAGTTGCGCTGACCCTTAACATTTTGGTAAGAATCATTTTTTGTAAACCAACACTCTGTCAATTCCGAGCCTTTCTGGGACGAAGAGTCAGAATACATCCATACAAACAGAGAAACTTTCGGAACAATAATATAGATGTAGAGATTTAAGTTCCATGGAATCGTAAGCAATCGATTAAAAACCGTAGCAACGATTCAGAAGCACTCGGAGCGGAGAATTTTAACAGTAGATGATAACTTTAAGACTGTGTTTGAGAAGGTAGGTTGTATGTGCTGATGTTGGCAATTTCCGACCTGGTTCCAAAAACAAGGGCTTTGGTTTTTGATGGATTTAGGAGAAGACAATTTTCCAGGAACCAGCGGTTTATAGCTTCTGCAAAATTAGTAATGTTATAGCAGCTGGTATTTCCAGAGGTAAGGGAGGTATATAGCTGTGTGTCATCTGCATATTGGTGGTGCTGGATACCGACAGATTGGACGAGGAAGCTAACTGGTGATATGAACATAGAGAAAAGAAAATGACGAAGAACACTACCCTGCGGTACTCCAGTAGTGGAAGGCAGAGTGTCAGATTTGGACGAATCTAAAGTAATAAAAATGTCTTCCTTCGAGTTAGGAAGTAAGCAAGTTTGAAGTAGTATTTCCAGTGATACCAAAGCATCGTGCGCACGGGAAACAAGTAATTTGTGGTCCACAGTATCAAAGGCAGCCGAGATGTCCAAGGAGAGTAAAATGATTTCTGATCGTTTATCAGTATTAGAGCGTGTGTCATTTGTGACTTTAAGGAGGCTCAGTTGAGTGGCCAGACCTGAAACCAGCGTTCAAGTCTCCGGCGGTTCTGCTTGTCTTCATTTGCCGATGCTATTGTTATTATTATTTATTTGTCACGAGGAATTTAAGATTCCTTAAGTTAGGGGACTTCGCTCTTAACTACTGCTATAAAACAAGTCCTGAAGGGACCTATTCGTCTGCTTCCAGGCTTGCGAAAGTGCCTATGAAAGCAACCAAGTTATTATTATTATAATTGTTATTATTATTATTTCTTGCCCCGAGGTAAACATGATCCCTCGGGGACTTCAACACCCTCGATAAAAACAGGATTGTCAAGGTTCCTGTTGGAAATGGTACCCCTAAGAGCGTCATTGTTATTATTATTATTATTATTATTATTATTATTACTATTATTATTATTATTATTATTATTATTATTATTATTATTATTATTATTATTATTATTATTATTATTATTACTACTATTATTATTATTGTAGCGTTTGTGGAAAAGCTACAAGATCTTACTTATTCTTTTATATTGCGTCTAATTCTATAACTAATTCATGGGTGAATCAGACTGAGTTTCCAGACAATACGCCAGACATACACGTGACCCTTTAGCTGACGTGGCCAAAGCGTGGGGACTGCTGATTGGTTGTAAGCGGCGCGTGACCCGAAACGGCGGCAGGAAACCGCCTGTGATTGGTTGCTGGGCCAGACAGCGGCAGTTGACGACTGGACGTGGACCGAGTGGAAGCTGTGTGGTGAAACGAGGCAGAATGTAGGGTAGAAATTTGGTTGAAAGGTTGATTTTGGTATTGTAATTTCTGGTGAAACTAGTCTAAATTAGTAACTAAGGAAAGAGGGAAATCGACTGTTGCCTCCGGTGAAAGGGAATCTTCGTAAAAGAGTGAATTGACGATAAATTCAGGAAAGTATACATTGTCAGAGTAACACGTGTTGAATCCGTAATAGATTGACTGTTGATCACCGCTGTAAAATGCTGATGTCGATAATATTGCATTTAATGTAGACAGCGAAGAGAATTGGAACATAGAGTGCATTTAATGTAGATTCGGAGGCGAATCTAAATTTGTGTTACGAATTTCGAATGTATTGAAGTGGTTAATAGATATTGCAAAACATTGAAGAGGTCATTGCAGTTGCAGTTTAGTCAGTATGAAATACTTATGTTAATTGATTGCATTCGTTGTAATTAGCTAAGAGAACAGAAACATAGAGTGTATTCGATTTGGATGTAACAATAGAGCTGTTTGGTGTTGAAAAGTGCGAACAGTGTTGAAATAATTCACCAATACTGTTGCCTATTAGAGATACATTGTAATCACACTGTAGGAACTGAAATGTACCGCAGAGAGAACTGTATCTGTGCGGACTACTTTGAGTTACATGTTTAATTAGATTCTAGTTGAGAAATAATAAAGTTGTTGTGCACATAGTCAAAATTGAAAGTGATACAATGAGTGAACTTGAACTAGGCTTGAAGATGGAAAGCCCCATGTCATGTGCCACCTACCCCGGCAGGGACGCCCAAGAAGAATCGTATGGTTCAGAAGGAGGGCGGTCGGTTAGTAGGACCGAGAGATTTATAGAGCGTCAGACAGAGTGTTTACAAAACGTGATAATGAAACGAAAGAAATCAGAGCTTAGAACGAGTCAGGCCTTGGCACAGCTATCAGCATTGGTAGAGCAGCGAGTAGAGCGTCAGACACATAAGTCGGGACACCTACCTCTGGATCCCATGGAGTTCGCCTTCCCCTCACCCAAAGCTGCTCAGGGGAGAACGAACCCAGACGAGCTCCGGGAGAAGGGTGCTGTCGCTCGTCGACCAACAACCGCACATATATGTCCTTTAGGCCCTGGTAATAAGGAAAGTATGGAATCTATACGTTCCTCCCTGTCATCCACACCTGAGGTTCCTGTGCGTGCGTTCCCGTTGCCACAGCAGTACGCCGCAGCGCTAGAGGGAAGCACCGAAAGTAAGACAGTAAGTGAAGCACCACTTGCAGAAGCTCCTGGCCTTCTAGCGGCTAGGGCGGGCGTTACATTATTATTATTATTATTATTATTATTATTATTATTATTATTATTATTATTATAACAATAATAATAATAATAATAATAATAATTATTATTATTATTATAATCATTATTATTTTTAAATTATTATCACCCAGGGAATTAAGTCAATAACTTAGGATAATACGATATAAGTATTGTGGCTGCGTCAATAGTTTTCAAATCACGATGATATTTTGTTCTAGTTTATTTCATGTAAGCTTAGATTGCAAAAATCGAAAGCAAAATAACGACCTTGTAATATAAAACAACGTGTTTTCAAGTCAAGCTTAAAAGAAACAATACATTGATTTCATATCTTATTTTTTTGATAATACAGCGATCAGTAGCGAAATCTGTATTAACGAGATATTCAACGCTACTTGTCCAACTGGAACCGTCATCGTCATCCAGAGCGCCCTCTTCGGTCGAATGCGTAGCAGTCGATGCATAGACTTCGACAACAGAGAACTCAACTGCTCCGCAGATGTTCAGCCGTTTCTTGAAAGGCTCTGCAGAGGACGTCTTGAATGCAGCATCAGAGCGTTAAATAATGAACTGAGAAACTCCAAAGGTTCCTGTGAGACAAGTCTAAAGCCGTATCTGGAAGTTTTCTATACATGCGTTTATGGTGAGCATGATGAGACTCGGTCTAAAAATGTGTCTACTACACTTATGAATGATTGCCTCTGTTTTACATGTACTTGTGACGGGGATCGATTTATTCATTCATTCGGAAATTTATATAGCGCCCTTTCAAGAAAAAAACTACCCAGAAGCGCTCTCGACTCCAGTGCGCCCAAAAAGAACATTTTTAAGCTTAGTAAGGAAGGATCCTGGTAGAGTCCCAGGGTGTGGGCGTAGCTCAAAAGAAAGGCCATTCCAGACCACTTTCACACCCACTGAAAAGGCTCGATTCTTCATGGTAGTAGCAGCCTATGAGCAAAAGGAACTAATAGACTCCCTTATAAGCAGCGATCAATATGTATGCATGTATGTATGTATGTATGTATGTATGTATGTATGTATGTATGTATGTATGTATGTATGTATGTATTATAATTATTATTATTCTGATTATTATTCTGATTGTTATTCTGATTATTATTCTGATTATTATTATTATTATTATTATTCTGATTATTATTCTAGATTTATCATCCACGTCATCTGTACGATGAAAGACCTACCCGTCCAAACGTTTTTTTTTTTACTATATTAGCAAGGTTGCGTCTCCGACCTGTTCGCTGTGGCTGCTCCAGAATATTAGCGGCGAACCAAAACAGTTGGCGCCAAGACTCGACTCTTTCCGGTTTGTTACAGATGGTTTGCAAGATTGCTGTGAGAGCTTTAGAACATGCAAAGCGGGCCCCTTTGGGGACGTGTTTAAGAATCCTGCCGCCCTGCTGT
Source organism: Lumbricus terrestris (assembly GCA_949752735.1). Classification (NCBI taxonomy): domain Eukaryota; kingdom Metazoa; phylum Annelida; class Clitellata; order Crassiclitellata; family Lumbricidae; genus Lumbricus; species Lumbricus terrestris. The sequence goes on from OX457037.1 coordinate 79,714,091, forward strand.
TTCGGGTGCTGTATACGATCATGCCTAAGAGCATCATGTGTGGGGTCAGGTTGTGCCGAACCCGCTGATATTACACCGTCAAGTTGAGGAGTATCAGTACCTTGCGAACTACCAGATGTCGAAGGCAACGGGGGCTGACGCGAGCCGGGGCACGGGTTGTTCCTAGGGCCGTGTAGGTGAACGGTTCCGTCCTTTAGGTGTAATTGTCTGATCGCCAAGCATCGACTGCATACCCCGCTGTCTTTGCTCACATTCGTTTGAGTGTCGATAGAAAGCTCATCCGACTGACGACGTTCGCCTAACTCTTGATTGTCAACCTGGCTGCAGCTCGCTCCTAGAGGCAGCCGATGCGACCCTGGACACTAGGGTGGAGTGAAAAAACTGAAATTAAAATTTCAGAATCGGCTGGGTGTGCGAAAGTTGTGTACTGGGCACAGTAGCTTGGGTGCAAAATATTATTAAATTTGGTTAGCTTTTTGCGGTGCCCCAACGCCCCAAAAAATTACGAAATGGCTCTATTTCGCATTTTCATCTTAATTTTTTTAATATTAACAATATTTTATTTTTTGCTACTGTGATTTTATTATGGGGATATCTTTAGATAGTAATCTACATAATGAAGGGATAACTCCAAGAATGGCAGCGAAAAAGTCGAAAACAAGACGAACCAGTAGGCATCCAGTCTTTGAGATTCCTACGGAATTGTTATTATTATTATTATTATTATAGCAGTACATATATAAATTATGTATGTGTGTCATGCATACAATGTCATACATAGCCTACACACATACATACATACATACATACATACATACATACATACATACATACATACATACATACATACATACATACATACATACATACATACATACATACATACATACATACATACATACATACATACATACATACATACATCCATAGGCCTACAATCAGGTCTAAAAACAACAGTACATTACCTTCATCAATCGTATAATTTTAGCGATCGGTAATGAAGTCTGCATTGATGAGACATTCAACGCTACCTGTCCATATGGGACTGTCATCCGAATCGAGAGCGCCCTCTATGGTCGAATGCGTAGAAGTCGATGCATAGACTTTGACAACAGAGATACTAATTGCTATGCAAATGTTCAGCCGTATCTGGAAAGCCTTTGCAACGGACGCGATGAGTGCAACATCGGAGCGAGTAATGACAAGCTGATCATCGCTTACAGTGGCACGTGTCGTAGGAGTTTGATGCCGTATCTAGAAGTTGTCTATGCATGTGCTCATGGTAAGCGGCATGACATCAATTAAAATGTCTTTCCTACTTCCTGGGTGCTGAATCGGCTTTGCAATTGGCCACTGGTGCGTCCTTTGACTTTACATGGTTGTTTTCCAGTGTCTATGTATGTTATTTTTGAAAGGAGCGGTTTCAGTGTAGGGTGACTGAGCAAAACATTCACTATACAATTTGTACAATGGATTGATAGTTGACCATCATATTGGCCCCTTAAAAATGCAAAATAATGTTGTTGATGATGATGATATTTATCGTATACGTAGGCGTATTCAATTATATTCATTTATTTCTCTCAGCTTATTTTGTTTTAGTTGCTACAAATAAACAATTCGAATGAATCTTCGTTGATCAAGTTGATTATTGCCAACTGTGCGTAACGAATGACAAAATCCTGTAGACCTATGTTTTGTGTATTATGACCAGCTGCTTTTCAACGTTAAACGGCTGAACGTAGTGAAGAGAGAAAGACTAAGATCAGACAGGCAGTGAGGAGGAGTGAGATGAGAGGGCAGCGTTCGAAATGGTGACCATTATATTTATGAAAGAAATAGAAAATTTGTCTTTAATGGAAATTTTCTACAACGAGTAGAGAGTGCTGTTGTTCTACTATGGTGAAGCAAGTAGTATTTCGAAGCTGTGTTTTTACCTACATGTAACTACAGAAAACCTAACTACAGTATCGTGGATGACTGATGTCACGGGCAGCCATTACACTTCAACAGCAGCTGCAGTGGAAAAACCGTTGGTCACTGAAGCAAAACAACGATGTGAGCAAAATAAAAGCATTGCAATACACCATTTAGCTTACCATGTTCACTTGTTCAGGCAATGACTAGAGTCTCATTTGAAACAGTAGAAGTAGCTAGGCCCTACAGTACTGTTAATGATATGAAATAACAACACTTTTCGATTTCATACCTTGCGTAGTCGATGAAATGCAAAATCTTAGGACCACAATGTTATTAGAGAACCGTGCAACGTCACACTGTGGAATTAAATGCTTTAAAGAAAATGCTAATTAGTGTTAATGCGTTTCTGGTTCCAATTGTTTAATAATTGTATAATAGTTTTTTAGATGTAGGCCTATGCTAAGCCTTTATGTTCCAATTGTTTGACTCAGTTGCTGTTTGGTCATTCTTTCATTCTTTCAATGTAAATGCGTAGCATTGTATACTCTGGCTCCGATTGTCTAATATAAATTTTGTTTTTTAAGTATTTTATGTATTATGACCAGACTTTCATGTATAACTCTTGGTTGCTGTCTGATCACTCTTTCATTCTTTCAATGTCCATGAATGTACTATTGTACTCTATCAGTGCATGGCTTTTTCTAATAACTGTCCATAACAGTGTCCAAAGATATCAGCTTTTGATAATTATTAGTCTTTGATGTGTGGCACGTTTTTTATGTCTAACATTTAGTTGCTGTTTGATCATTCTTCAGCATGGGGCATTGGGCGTGGGGGAGGGGGTAATTGTCCGGGTGACAATTGTGCTAGAACCTCTTCCCCGGCCTTGTGAGGTTAGACTGGTGCTGAGGAACGAGAGCAGCTTGAGCGGCTGATAGGGAAGCTGAAATGCTCACCGTTAGGCTACTCAAAAACAGTTAGTAGCCTGACAAATCCTATAAGAAACTCACATCAAAATCAACCATGTTAATCAAACCCAATATTGCTTTGTGGTGCATATGAACAGAACTTGCATATAAAAACCTTCGTAAAATTTAATTAGACCTATTATAATCCATGGTACTGACTGAGTTCTGCCAGCCTGAAGTTTCGATTAAACAAAATTGAATTGAATTTGAAGTTTAATAATTTAGAGCACTTTGATTTTCAGATACATTTCGTCTGAAACTGAAAATGTGGAGTTCATTGGGTTAATAACTTCAGAATAAATTAATGTTGATTCTTCTAGAATCTGGAATGTGGCTGTGTATATTGTCCAACTACTATAACAGGTGATCCACTGTATACAAAGGAAATGGCGATTGTTGTACCGTGCGCGACTGGGGCTTTGATCATACTTCTAGCATCTGTGGCTGTGTTCATCCACAAACATCGACAAAGAAATCAGCGACGAGGTAGGAACTCAATCTGTCACTTAGCAAATTAATAAATGCGTTTTAATAACCGCAATTTGCATTTGAAATTAAGTAGGTCTACATATCAAACCACAAGCTCTAAGCATTCATAATTTCATATCCTTGTCACACTAAATCCATGCAAAACCCATATTCTCAAATTGGTTTGGAAGCACATTGGTCAGTGGTCATACACAATGTCAATCAAATGCAGGAAAGGAAGAGTAGGCTTAGAGACAATATATACATTGCCCGCTGTTAGTTTCATTGTTTGTAGCCAGAAAGAGATTATTTGAAATCAATTTTAACGTCTGTTATTCTAGATCGATCTAAGTGCACAAATGTTTTCGACAAACGAAAAAAAAAGTAGAATCATCATTAATAAAACATGTGATAACTGAATCACACATGAAAAATAGGCCTAACTGTTGTTTAATATGACGTCATAATTAGAAACCTTCTGATTCTTGTTTCACACTTCTAAAATAATGATTTCCCGAGAAGTCTATTTTATTCTTAGGATCTTTCTGTAGCATTTGTTCTCAAATGCCCAGGATCAACTGTAGCAGTAACTAAGCAGTAGGCATAGACCTACACGTAGGCCTACAACATAGGTTAAACCAGTGGTTTCAACCTTTTTCTAGTGGCGGAACATTTCTCAAAGCACTATTTGTTTGCGGAACCCTGCGCGTTTCACTCGTCTAGTATTTAAAGAAATACACAACCTACATTCTACAATAATAGTATCTTGTAAAATTGTGTAACATTCAGATTAAAGGTGCGATTTTTGCACTTCTGCATGGCTCAGTTAATAGTATCACATTACAAATAGGTCAACTTGCCCACTTGCTTTATAATTCTGGAAGTGTAGCCCAGTGGACAAAACTCTGTCAGAGAACAGCAGCTGCTGCATTTCTGCTCTATTTCGCCAACAGCTCTCCACCCATCCGACAGATGGATAGGCCTAAACATATTGAAAAATAATAAATACGCTTTCTTCTGGACCAGTACGTGTTATGGACAAGTTGTGTTAAAGTATCCTATTAATTTTAAGGTTTACTGCGAAATTTGTGCCTGGTTTAAGTCTTGGACACATCTTAGAGAGACAAGTAGGGAGGCGCAAAATGAGTCATCTTCAACATAAAAGAATCGATTGCATGGGGGTTCAACCGTCATGAATGTGGTCACTGTGGTGAATGACACGAGTAGATAGTGGGCAGAGGGACTTGAGCTTATTTGGAGAGTTTCAACTTCGTTTGCTGGTTACGTCCCCGAACCTGAAAAGTGCTTTTTCACAATAATCACACATCTGATTCTTGTTTCACACTTCTAAAATAATGATTTTCCGAGAAGCAAATAGCGAGTAGGCTATAGGTCCAAGCTTGTAATATTCGACAAAAATTAATAGCCATAATGGCGCTTATGATTAAGGTTAAGCCTTTACGTTTGCAAAAATTCTAATATCCGCGATCTCCCGTTGAAATATTTAACCGCCGGCTTTTCAAAAGTAAAAGAGGAATAAAACAAACAAACCGTTAGCCGTCAGAACAGATCGCGAGCGTTCAAATAGCCTAAAACCAATTACGAAAATGTTTTGTTTGTCTGTCTGGACAGCTGGAAACGTAGGCAATCTATAAGCCATTAAGCCTATTATAATAGATTCTCATTTGATGCATGTGCCCTCCGAACAACAAGTAGGATAATTTTGAACGACATAGCCTAAATATAGAAAATCATAATACATTCACGTAATAATGCTATTTTGAGCAAGAATGGGTGAAAGCTGAGAAAGAATATTTTCATTATTTATACTTATATGGTCTCAGTTGGTGCTATAAAAATTTCTATCAAACTGCCGCGGAACCCCTGGCCGGCGCATTATACGCCTAACTTAATTCGTAATTCACATTATTTTGTGCCAGATGTATTTTTGTGAACACACTTGCATGTTCTCAAATTAAAACTGTATTTTACCTATTCCTTATTACCGTTCACAGTCAATAAAGTCACCTTGCAATTTAACTCGTGATGAAAACACAAACTAAGAGAAGTTCGGCACAGTTTTTTGCCTGCCAACAGCAGTGTTACAGCGATGAAATTCGAATTCGCCAGCTCTCAAAATTCGTGGTTGTCTTTCGGGGCTAGTATGAGGAACAAACTGTTTTCTTTCTTTTGAATTTGATTTTGGTGATTTCATATCAGAACATACTATAACGGATGGTAATTATTGGACCAGGCTAAAGTGGATTTGATTAGGCATCTTTTAATATATTGATTACAATAATATTATTAGATTAGATAATTGCAGAAAACAGTTGATCATATTGCATTATATTGAGATGAGATCATTGAGCTAGGATGATTTTGGATTAGTTTTGATCACACCAAATTACGTCATTTTGTATAATATCAAATCAGATTAAATCAGATTTGACCATAATAATAATCCTATGCCAAGCTGGACAGGCCAACACTTAGCTGAGGCTAGCCTAGATGCGCTGGACATGAACAATCGTCATAATATTTGTGTATAATTTATTTAACTAAGTTTTGTACTAAGACTTGTCCTTTGATGGCAGATGTTATTAACTCATTAATAGTGTGCGTTTGGTTTTATTTTTAATCTAATATTAGAGAACTCCTGCTATGTCGACATTAACGATGTCCAGCCAATGACATCAACTCGCTCTGGGCAGGACATTCCTCTTGTCCCTTCAAAGCCTCCTATAATGAACACTGAACCAACAGCCTCAACCATCAGTCAACTAAGTCATTCGCCACCTGATTCTAGCATCTACACGAAACTTCTTCACGAAGAGGGACAGGAAAACCAGTCCATTGAAGATGCTACCATCCACGTACCAGTGAACCTGCGTAATATTAATCTAACATTGAAAATCATAGTCGATGAGGAAGCAAAAGCTTAATTATTATTGGCTAAATAATTGCTATAGCTATTGCTAGTGAATATAATGGAATATGGAAAGCAGCTTTTAGGAACTTTACTCAACAAAACCATTACCCAGAAAACACTCTAGTTCTAGAGAATTGACATGCATTCGAGAAAATATTCATTCAAGTATTTATACAGCACATATTCAAAAGAAAACTACTCTGAGGTGCTCCAGACTCCCGCACGGTCAGGGAGAACAGTGATCAAGTAATTATAGATGTGTTACAGAGTAACCTAGGGAAGGCACAGCTCAAAAGAGGGAAGCCATGCCAAACAGTTTGGTAAACCACATCAAGACATGACTCTGCATGATTATCTGCAGTAATATGATTAAAATAATCATTTTGTCGATGGTTAGTAATGACGATTGTTTAATTATGAAAGCAAGGCTTACGCTTTGAAGCGGTATTTAAGGATTTATCTGAATGCTCCATAGAAATCTTGTAGATAAAACTCATAGAATTACATGTAGCCTAACATTTATACTGTTTTCTATGCATTGCACAGCAATGCACACGGCACAGGACGCAAGCTTAAGCCACCGGATTCTTATTTCTTCTTGAGGCCCGACTGCTCAATCGCCAAATTTTACATAAGAAAGCCCTTAAGAGAAATTTGATTCCAATAGAACCGAGTAGAACGCTAATAAGTAGCCTAATAATATTACTTCTAGACCTAGGCCTGTCAGTTTGAAGTTTTCACTCACCAACTTTTTATCGCCAGATCGACGCAACGACATTGTAAGCAGGTTTAATTTGATATTAACCCTCAGGCTACCAAGCTTTTTTGCAACACGAACTACCAATCGGGGAGGGTGGTTACCACCCCCTGAATTTGGGGTTTGGTTTGAGATATCATAACTTGTAATAAACCATTGGATTCAGCATACATTTCTGCACAAAATGGTATATTTAGGTTTAGAAAATATGATTGCACTTCGAAATTATGAATTTTGTACCATGGGTACCCGTCGATTCCACAAAACGTATACTTACGCATAGGGAATATATTAGATTATGTGTGTTTTAAACATGATTTATATATAAAAAATAGTTTACATGTAATAAAGTCCAATGTTCATTAATAAAAACTAGTAATAAGTCTGTTTTATGTTCAATCAAAACAACAACAAAAATGTTGTAGCTGCTGAAAAACGTTTACGCAGACATATCGGCTTGCGTTGTAAAAAAAACCCAACATTTCCACACATTTTAATTTATTTTGAGCATTTCCGGTCATCAAAAGACAAATTACTTAGTGTTAGAAAATAGCCCTAGGTGCCCTCTACAGAATTGTATGATTTATTTCTATTAAAAAATAAATTATGGATAAGTTATAATAGAAAAAAGATGAAAATGTTATTAAAATAAAACACCTTTATATACATTTTAATTTATTTTGAGCACTTCCGGTTGTCAAAAGACAACTCAATGAGCAAGAAAATGTAGCCCAACATTCCCACTATAGAATGGTATAATTTGTGTCTCGGCCTGTTAAAGAGCGCAAAAGTTATAGTCGATAATCTAAGAAGGGGGTGGTAACCACCCCATTGGTAGGCTACCTTTGGTGTATCGGGTATAACTTTTGAACGGTAGGGGCATCATCAAAAAAAGTTAGCTCAAAATGTGTTCCAATGAATCCTCTAGGCCCTACAGCTACCTAAAACGTCAAAATTTTATTCCAAACGGAACAAGTTTGATGTGGAGAAAACCCTAGGGGTGGCCCGAGGGTTAAGAGGCTTAGTTTAACTACGCATGTATATGATCGTTGAATTTCAAACAATCGTTATTATTATAATTATCCCTATTGTTTAATTAATGAGTAGCTGTGTTGTCCGCCATTCGCCATGGCAATTTTTCTGTGAGACAATGGTTGATATCGAATGACGGCCGTTTGAGCATAAAGCGTTTCGTAGATAACACGGCGCGATGGAATGCTTCTTCCGTTGTCTTTTGTCTCTAACTTCAGTGACATTTGATTGCATTAAACTGCTAGTTTGTAGAAAATGAAGAGTTGCCTTGCTGTTTGTTGATGTTTATTTTTGATAATTAAGAACAGTCATTAATTAATTAGAGAGTCAAGTTCTTCGGGTGAACAAACGAGCGTCCGGTAGAGTGGGGCAGACGATCGCTGAGGGTGTGGTGCCAAACAGGGAGTTGTTTGGGAGAGTATGTGCCCACTTCCTTCGGATAGGCTATATTTTAATTTCTACATTACTTTACATTTTAAGATGTCATATAATAACATGCTCTATTATTTCAGTGTTGATGAACGCACCCGACCCAGTTCAGCCTCATACCTCAACTGTACAACCCTAGCCCACCTCCACCCAACTCCGGCTCACTTAGCCCCATTCCCACCCTCCGCTCCGCCCCACCCCGTAAAATGCTCAACATGAAATTCATGAGAAAAGTGTTTCACTTTGTTTTCACTTTGGCCCTTCCTTCCAAGTTTGACCCCCACCCGGCACACTACAACACCATATTCCAACCGCCCTCAATACACCCCACATGATCACACCTTCCCAACTCCGCTACACCACACAGCCCCCAAAACAGCCAACCTCTCTGAGAAAATTTCTGTTTTTCGTCCAACTCTCCTTCCCACTTCGCCCCACTTGGCTCACCCCAAATCCATATTCCAACCGTCCAACCCCACCTCACCTCAGTCCTCCACCCCAACGCAGGTCGACCCAGCCCATCTCCCACCATCCACGCCGCCCCACATCGTAAAATGCTAAACATATTAAGAAATTCGGGGCAGAAATAATGTCTCACTTTGTTTTCACCTTGGTCCTACGCACCGCATCCTGCCTCGACCCCATCTCACCAATCGCCACCCATCCCCGCCATATCCTGCCACCACACATCCCACTCTGCGGGAAAATGGAACAATTATAATATGGGCTAATCAGAACTCAAATTTACGTTGAAAACATCATGCCACAGAATGCCTAACGCACTTTTTCAAGCTACTAAAACCCCAAAACAAAACAATCACAATAATAAAATAGGTCTAGAATAATAAAATAGGCACAATAATAATACTATTATTAGATTCTAATACTATTCATATTCATATAAGAATGCGAATTACAATCATTGTAAATTTTGGAGCAAACAGTTCAAATTTCAGTAGAACGCAAAAATATTGATGCATAATTATAACGAGAGTGACCCAACGTTCCCAAAGTTTAGCATAGCCTATGTAAAATCATCTGCGTTGCTCACTCATAAGGCAGTACAATTAAAAAATTTAGCCATAAACAGGCAATATAGACACAGTTCAATCCATAAGTACATTAAAAGCAATCAATTATCATGCATTTGTAATATAACATTATATTAAATATTTTGTTAGCATAAATGTCATTTTTTGCCAAACTTGTATCAAAATTATTCTTATATTTAGCTGCAGCAGACTTGAAATAAAAGTAAACAAACAAGCCACCATCATTGATCAAGTGAATGACTATCTATGACATGACTTACAGTACTTAGGTTTTGCCAGTGGTGTGCCCAGGAATTTATGATTGTTTTTTTGCCTGGCCGGATGCCCTTTCTGACACCAACCCAACAGTATTACAGTAAATCAAAAGGGAATAAAATAACAAAGGGAATAAAATAAGAAAAACAATTTTTACTACAGGCAATTGTTTAGTTTTTCTTATTTCAGTGGACAAATAACCTTAAAAAACCTTTTTCCTAGGTCAATGGGGGTTTTAACCCCCGTAACCCCCTTGTCTACGCCACTGGGTTATGCCGACCCTCCAATATTTTTATTCTATGTTCCACTTTGGGAACGTTGGGTCAATGAAGGTTAACAGCTCTCCTGCCTCCTCTCATGACACGAGCCTGGAAAGAGGAAACAGGCTTTTTGACCACCATCGCAAATTCCCTTTGACTCTGCGCAACGTACATAAATAAGTTGGAACACTGCACTTCACGTTCGAGTGACACCTTAGAGATGTGGAGTTTTATGCTTTGTTTAGAAAGTGAATTCATCGGTTAGGAAGTCTCAGTCAAGTATAATATATTAGCACAGCATTGAGCCCGATATAATCGCCGCCTGAGTATCATAATGCTCTATCATGAATTTTTGAAAAAATCGAGTTTGGTATCAATTTCATCAGTGGAGCATTTGCTCTATCATTGGGCAAAAAAGCTAGCTGATCGATGCGGTCGTTTCTTAGTTATAAGTCAGTGTTTAAATGCTCTATCTTGCGAACCTGTTTCCAATCTAGACTTTTTTAGTGTTATAATGCTCTATCATTGGCATCCAATCACAAGGCTGGATTCGTCATGTTACAGCAAAACGTTACTGAATAGCACGTCAGTTGTTATAATGCTCTATCATTGGCATCCAATCACAAGGCTGGATTCGTCATGTTACAGCAAAACGTTACTGAAAAGTTGTCAGTGGCAAAATGCTTCATCATTCAACTTCGGACCGCGCTGATTATAGCAAAGAAATACTGAATTTTGAAGATTATTTGGTACAAACTTATCATAAATGCGCTTGTATTATAATATCCAAGATGAAGCAATATCATTCTGAATTATTAGCCCCTTTAGCGTGCAGCCCGAGTTAACTCGGGCTTGGATGATAATTAGCACTAAGTATGCGTGGACCTCGTACAAACGCCGGGTAATGTCAGAAGACAATAGCTGTTGTTCAGAGGGAGTCACAGTGCATGTTGTTTTACCTTGCCCTTGGTCTTGCTATGTCATCACTGGCGGCTGCTAATCGGCCGGCTTCGGCCTCCATTGTGGGTCAAAATAACAGGTCGTAAAGGTGGGCTGTCTCCTTTTGTGTGGTGTGACCTGGACCCTTCACCGCGCATGTGCGTACCATTTACTGAATCATCTAGGCGTAAGGCTGGCGTAATTTCTAGGCAGGATCCGTGGAATGCTTCAAAACTCCACCTCTCGCTATCTCCCCACAGGTCTTTCACTCAAAACTGAAAACATTGCTCTTTCACAAATCCTATCCTGATTCCTCCTCTTCTCATCACATCCCTCGTCATTTCAATTCTAAACATCACCCACCTTAGCTGTCCATCTATCTGCCTGCCTGACTCTCTGGACTTGACCCGCTGCCTACCGATTTTGTTTTGATTGAGCGCCTGTGAATAAGCTGGTTCCCGCGACTTGGCTTTTGTGGGCGCTGTAGAAGTCCCGAGATTACGATTACGATTACGATTATGGGCCTATGTTTATCGCCGAAGACGTTCAATATTATTGAAATACGAAATCCCTAAAATGAAACCCCCGGAATTTTTTAGCACCCACCCTCCAAATGTTTTTAAACGAATATATAATAATTATAAAGGACAGTGTAAATTGAAAATGATATATAGGCTATTGTCGAGTGACTACGTTTGTCCCGGAATGGCAAAATAAAATGTTGGTAGTCCTAGCGTCCATGTTTTCTGTAAAAAAAATTCTACAAATACATGCACAATAATTATGATTGTCGCAATAAGTAACTTAGCAATACGCGACAAATAATAATGGACAATACGTTACAAAACTATGATAGAGCAATATAATACGCAGGACGTTATTAAATAAACGCTGCTGCATGTTTAACTTAGAGCATTATTACAACTACGTGTACTTCGTTGTTTGGAACTATATTGCTCTAACATGCATTTTTGCACTTTTTTGTTATTTTCTATATTTTTTCACTTGTTTTCATGAAAATAAACCTTATTTTTGTAAGTAAGTCACCAGCGGGTACCTAGAAATGATGATATTATCCTTCAAAAGAATGTAGTTTAGAATTCTTGGCCTAAAACAGTGCCAAAACTTTGAAGTCGTTTTTCTCAGTTTCACAAAAATCTATGATAGAGCATTATAGTTCTAGGGCGACGAAATTTTATTAGCCTAATGACAGGAATTGGGTCATAGGAGGAGAACTTCGATGCTGTCCCGAGTTTAGCTTAGTCAGCTCACGCACGCGTAATGACAAGGCGGTCAGCTATCGTCATCAGCCTTGAAGTATTACGCTTTCACTTCCAGCGGTCATTTCCCGAACAACTAGGCAACAATGTGAACAACAGAATATGTGAGAAGCGGATACTAGAAGATGCTGAGGCAGATAAGCCAAATGAGCTCATAGACCTAAGCGCCCAAATAGGCTGCATCATTACCAACACAATCATGTGCACAAACAATTGGAGTTTTGCTTATGGTAATGCAACAGAATCGAGGACATTGCATGCAGAAATGCAGCTGTTGAAAACTTTATTTCTACTATCCCTTTTTTCTGTATGTGGTAAGACAAATTATTCTCCTAGTTCAAATGGAAGTAGTAGGAGCAATTGTATAGCAGTAATAATAGTCGTAGCAGTAGTAGTTGTTGTAACCTAGTAGTGACAGTAGTGGTCGAAGCAGCAGCAGCAGCAAAAATAACAAGACAATTAGGTTATTGTTACTGACGTCTCGGTAGGAAGTAAACAGTAGGCCTAGGCCCTAAAGTCTCCACCCACCCCCAAACAGAGTCTCCCTTGGCAAAAACTCTGTATTGCAAAAAAATTCTCACATAAAAAAATACAATGTTCTTGTAAAATAATTAATTTAGTAACGTAAACTAAAGGCTTAACCTACTCATCTAAAAAATTGCTATAGCTCATTTCACCCTGAACGGTGGAGGTTTTATTTCGGTGGCGGAGGAAATATGCTCTCGCCCCGATAGCCTACGTTATTTCAGAATACAGTCCACGGAGGCCAATAATTTATTGAATCTCGAGCAGATTCGTCGGGTGCGAATCTGTCTCGAAATAATATATAATCGCCGGGAGTGACTTTAATTCAGGGCTTTTTTAACGTGCAGTTGTACACAAAATGTGCAGTTCAAAATGAATTTGTGCAGTTGTAGAAGCACTTCTGTACAGTTAAAACTAGCAAAAAATGGTCGTTGTCCTCCGATTGGAAGTAATTTACCATGGAGGATTGGAGTGAAAAGAAGGAGTTGTGCAGTTCTAAAAATTCCTTAAACCTAATTAAGATGAACTTGACCTTGATCTTGTACTTTGACCCATTTATTCGTACCCATACCCGCCAAAAAATGATTGTAGAACTCTCACTTGTTACCTACTACTTAAAAACAGCCCTATTTTATTTGAATACTCTGTCACGCAATACCGGACTGCGTCCGACTGCCGCTACTGTTTGCAATTCGTTGCATCACGCAGAAATTTATGTGACTTATTGATACCTTATGACACCTTTTCCAGCTTTCCCCATCAGCGTTGAAAAGCACTTTCCCTCTGAGCTTCAAACAACAACTGAGCTATAGGCTACGCGATAACTTTTACTTTCAAATACCTTTTCGGAGCTGGCAGATGAAACTAAATTAGCATAATAGGCTTGATAGCTCAAGTAGGCCTACGTCAATTTAGGGGCCTATCGATTAACCCATAATTATACGCAAAACAGTTTGAGTTTCGCTTATGACAATCAAACAGTTATAGCGCTATTGCAACCAGAAATGCAGCTGTTGAAAACTTTGCTTATTTTGTCGATTTGTTCTGTATATGGTAAGAAATTTTTCCAATTTTGGTCAGGATTCAACTAGCTAGGAACGATAGATGGCTTGGTCACTTGAAGCACGATAGTAGCTCTAGACCCAGCAACTGAGCGGGTTCACCACCAATGGCCACCACCATGTTGTAGGCTATTGGCCTCTTGTCGACTATTCAAAAGGACACTTTCGTCGTTATCGGTTATTGGCGACTCATAATGAGGTCAAGTAGCAGATTTTAGTTGGATTTAGATTGACTTCACAAATTTACTTCAAATTAATCACAGCGAAATTAGCATCAGCTGTAGCCTGTATAGGTTCACCACCGTACATCGTAGGCCCCTATAATGGCCGCTGGCATTAAATTTTGCATTTACCTGAGGTCGACCACTCAAACCGGAATTTTCGATGCCGTCCGTGACTCTGGTCCAATATTATCCTTAAGCAAATCCCAGTTGATTTCAAGTTAATTAGAGTCGATAATAATTGCCAACTCATCATCATCATTATCATCATGACCAATGGGCTGAAAGCCCGTAGGCGTCCGATGCACATTTCGTCACCATTTTCCATAGTTCCCTATCCTGTGCAGATAAAGTTAAGCTGTAGTAGGTCTCGATTGCACCATGCAGTCCTTGCTGTCATCTATCCACTCCCTGTTTGGTCTTCCTCTTCTCCCCTTGTCCTCCATAACTACAAGCATCACACTTTTTTATTTCTTTTTGCTGTCCATTCTACATAATTATATATCCGAATAGACTGCATTTCCTCCTAATACTCTGCATTAGGCTTACATCTTCCTTTATATTAATTTAGCTTTCTATGGACTTCTTATTTTGTGACCTTCATTGTCCAATTCAGGTGTAATATTCTTCTATAGCTGTACATTTCAAAGGTCCATATTGCCGACTAGGATATTCTATTATTCCAAAAACTCAAACGTTAAACTATGTCCTTAGGTCCACTAATGCCCACGACCCGAGATGCGCCATATTGTCTCATGCATTAGGCCTAATGTTATGTCAGATGAGATGGCACTCGTTAAAGTCGAAATACTTTCGTGTTGTCTTTATTGCTAAGCTATCTTGTCGGAGCGACCGATGAGGTGAGTAGGCCTACAATAGTAGGAGATTTTACTGGTAGATCTCTACCTTGTCCGTATTAATTATTAGGTGCAAGTAGTAGGGTAAGGGCCGGTTCTGGAACAGCAATTAAAAACCCATTAAAAAGCCATTAGTCACGCTCCAATGACGTCATCGGCCACGCCCCCTATTCATTGAAAGGTCATTAGCCACTGGCACAGCAATTAAGAAGAGGTGATTAAGATCTCGTTAATGATATGCCCTCGGGTAATGACTTTACGACCAGGTGATTAAGATCTCGTTAATGACGCAGGTGTTACGCCCTCGACCAGGTGCTTAAGATCTCGTTAATGACTTGCCCTCGGGTAATGGTTTTATTACGCGCGATGGAGTGCGATAACAATCTGTAGGGCGCCGCAGTCCAGACGATATAATTGTATGATGACCAGGCACCTGGTGCCGGTACGTCGCCACCCAGAGTGTGATTACAACCACTATATATAAAATGTATATGTGTATTAACGAAGACAAATGTATTTATATCTTATAAATAATAATTATATTTCATACACACATTATTTATATATATATATATATACAACACATATTATATATATATATTATATATATATTATATACATATACTGTTACATAATATATATATATATATATATGTATATATATAATATATATGTATATATAAAATATATATTATATAATATGTTATAATATATTGTATATATATAAGATATAAGTTATATATATATATTATATAAATCATATATAAATATATTATATATTTATAATATTTATACTTATTTATAATATATATGTGTGTATTATCGAAAGCAAATATATATCTTATATTTAATAATTATATTTAATACATACATTATATATATATATACAACACATATTATCTATATATTTTATATATATATTATATACATATATGTTACATAATATATATTATATATGTATATATAAAATATATATATTATATAATATGTTATAATATACTTAAATATATTATATATATAAGATATATGTTATATATATATATTATATATATATAAGATATATGTTATATATATATATATATTATATATATATATATATTATAAATGTATTATATATATAAGATATATATTGAAATATATTATAACAAATTATATAACATATCATATATATATCATATATAAATCACATATAAATAAATCATATATATATATATGTTATTTATACATGTAATATATATGTGTATTAGCGAAAGCAAATATATATATATATCTTATATTTAATAATTATATTTAATACATACATTATATATATATATACAATACATTTTATATATATTGTATATATATATTAGTGTGGTTCACAGATACAGGGTAAAAAATAAAGTTCAAGCTAAAAACCAGGGCGCCCTCCCAGTTTGTTAGACTTATCAATAGTATTACTGAAACAAAATTTCAGCATCCTATTCCAACTGGAAGGCGGTGCTCAACGACTGTCTTACTTTGCATGGGCCAATGAAAAGACGTTAATATTGTAGAAATAAATGTGTTGAGCATATTTTCCAGTACAATTGTGCTTTATTTCAAGATAGATCATACATTACTGTAGCATGAAAATATGTGTGACACTTAAACAATTGGTGAGCTTGAAATATAAAATTTCAGTAGGTTTTAAATATTGAAAATGTCAAAAAATGTCAAAAACATCGTTAAATCCACGAATGTCTATTGTTTTCGTTTTATGACTCCAAAAATACGATGACGTCTACTCTGTAGAAGGCTTTGCAAGCACAGTGTCAACAGCATATTTCTTTGTTGATTGAGTGGGGACAGCTTTTCTATTTGCCTCAACCACTTGGAGAAAATACTGCTTTCTTTTTCATCAGTGATGAGTCAGTTTAATTACTTGAACAACTTCACACTTCTCTCAGCCATGTCGTTTATCACTCTTAATTGCCGACTTCAGCCTCTACCCTGCTGATAATCATCATCGTCAGGCTATTGCACTGGTGTAAGTATACAAAGGAATCACCAAATTTCAGGCGTGGCAGTAGTGTCAGTGTTCACTGGGTTGCAAACTCGCCCAGGCAATCCCCTCCTTCTATATCGCAGCACTACCGTCAACATCCTTTCACTAGGATTTGCAGTCATTCGGTAAAAAATCGTCACCTTATCTGAACCATATCAGGCAGATGGCAGCATAACAGTGTCAAGACATTCAGCCTCATCTGAAAGGCACTAAGTATTGATAATTTTCTAGAACGTTCTTGGCAGCAACGTTGAGCTGAGCTCCTACAAATAATAGTCACCTGAATCAAAAGTCCTATATCAATCAAAATTGACAGATCTTGTCCTGGAGTTTCAGCAGCAAGAGGATGCCCTTGAGTGAAGGAGGGCACCCAATCACACAAAAGGATGAATCTGAGTTTTTCTTTTCCCTTAGATTGAATACTTCACGTTGATTGCTAAATCGTACAATTATTTTGATGATATGCAGTAACCTGGCCATTCAACATGCATGGTAAATTGGACTTTCCAGTTTCTTATTGAGGGCTGACTTCCAAGGACAACCATTGACACCTCAATGACTTCTTGGTAGTCGTCTCTGAAATTGACTTTAATTTTAGCAGTCTACTTGATGAAACTGATCGCTCTCTCATGGGAGGCTTCAGTAGCGGATACGACTTCCAGTACTCGGATGTTGTCACGTGTCACACCATCACACACAGCTTTAAATCTCTTTAAGATTGGACTCTATTTTGGATTAGATAGACAACAACACAAGATGAAGATTTTGGCTTAAATCAACTCCATCACAATGACGACAGCAGGCCAACCACAGGAACATTTTACATATCCTGTTTTCCCGAAAAAAGGACACTTCACTAAACCGTCCGGTGTTGTGTCAAAGATCAAGTCTTAGCCATTATCAGCGAGTCTCAATAACTTCAGAAGATGATGAATGACCTTGGATTTAAATTATATCCTGTCATAGAGGGTCATTTGGGCATACCAAAGAGTTTAGCGACACCATCACCTGAAACGAGCACTCACAGGCGGTCAACATTTCCAGTGTACTGCAAGTGGTTAATTTGGTACAAATTCAGATCTTACAGCTTCAGCATGCTCCATCTTGGCTTCTTAAGCACTCCATGTGAATGGTTTTCCGTGAAAATGGCAGGACAAAAGGATCGCACATAAGCGCTGCAGTAATTGTGACCAACAATCTCAATGCTTTGTGATCAGATCACCAGGAGTGTTATTGCTATCAAAATGCACTTGTTACTTGATGGCTAAACAGCTGTCAACTAGCTAGCACTGACTGTAATAAGTATGATAGTGCAATAGAATCTGTTTCAAGTTCATCTACATGTCAGTACATGACAAGAGTTGAGGTTTTTGATCAAGCTAAAAGGCATCAAGATTTCTTGCTAATACAACTACATGGTAATATTTCGATGTCGTTGAGCACCGCCTTCCAGTTGGACTGGGAAGCTGAAATTTGGTCTCAATAATACTATTGACAGGTCTAACAAACTGAGAGGGCGCCTTGGTATCTAGCTTGAATTTTATTTTTTGGACCACCCTAATATATATATTATATTATATGTGCAATACCATCTTGGAATTGACTCACACTACTTGCAAGAGCTTTGTTGCTCCACTAGTACCCAAGACCACCGCCCCTCCGTTCTGCAGAGAAGGGATTGCTATTGGTCCCTGTTGCACGAACTGCAACGATGCAGCATAGAGCATTTTCTGTGATCGGCCCAGTTGTGTGGAAAGGGCCCCCACAGGAGCTACGTTTAATTGTTGGGGTTGTTACTGAAACATTCTGTATTAAGCTCAAAACTGTCCTTTTTTGTAGTGCTGGAATCGGGAGCGCTTCTGAGTAGTCCCCCATTACAGAAACGCTGTATAAATTCTTGAATGAATGAATGCATGAATATATCATATAATATAATGTAGTATAAAAATTAATATTAAAATAATAATATAATAACTTGATACCTAACCTTGAATATTTTTAGCACCATAGGCTAGCTAATCTAGAACAATTTTGATGTGTACAACGCATTTATACGGTATCCCCAACCAGCAATAATTATTAATCAATACCTTGCTTGACGTATATATAATTATGGCTTCCCCGGCAGCTGAAAGTTACGGTACGACATACATATATATATATATATACAACTTCCCCAGTTAACGGGTAAAGATCTCGATAATGACGCAGGTGTGCTGTACCCTCGGGTAATGATTTTTTACGCGCGATGGCGTCACCCTGAGTGCGATAACAATCTGTATGGCACCACATCCCAGACGATATAATCGCAGTATGTCCAGGCATCTGGCGCCGGCATGGCTGCCCAGTAGACTGGTCCACACACCATAGCCAAAAATTGAGTTGTTAGAATTTTTTCTCCACAAGGCTTATTTTTGTTCACTTGGGGTAGATAGTCTCCCTGTAAAATTTCAGCCTGATTGTGCAACATTTAGAGGTCAACCCATTCTGAACATTTTACTTGAGTGCTGATAATGTCTTTACGTCATGTTAACCTTCTTTATTAGACTAATATGGCTTCGTCTAATTTGAGATCCGACCCAGAGCACTGGTTATGGGAAAACCAGTCTCTCGATTGTCTACTGCAAGATTACCACGAAGCCTAGATGCACAGCAACTGCTTTAGTTTAATCATATCACTAAAGGGAGACCCCTTCCAGAAAGCCACAAAATGGCCTATGATGCAGTTGTTTGTATTCGGGTGCTTGCCAGAATACCAACACAGCTGGTGTGTAAGGAAACTGCCAAAGCTTTACCAGAACTACCTACCTCTGAAGATTCACTGACCACTATAAAGAGAAAGTGACAGGATGAAGACGACGTGTTCAAGAGTGATCTTCAAAAATTGTTCGATATTGCCTCAAAAAATGTGATGACAGAAATCCAGCAAGACTAAGATCAGGATATCCTTCCAATAGGTCCTACAAAGAGCAGACGTATTTTCCAGCAGCATGAGTGGAGTAAACTTAAAGACAGCAGCAAAAGAAAGCAACCGTAGGAAAAAGAGAGAATGGTGAAAACTAAAATGAAGAACCCAAGACAAAAGGCAGTTATGAACCAGCAGGTCAACTTTCTGCGTTGGCATCTATAGAAGAATTTGATTACATTGAAGAGTATCAGACAACTTAGTCCTAGTACGTATGCAATACATCTACACTCTACAATGTCTGCATAAACAGCTGCTACTAACTGCCTCATTATTAAAAAAGATCCAAGAACATCATCCAGTCCTCTTTAGTTTAGTTGTCGATGCTTTGTTTCATGTTGGCCTTCCAGACCGTGATCCTTGGTCTGTAGATGGAGATGGCACACTGGCGATTGGTTATTACATTAATTTCAGAAATACCACTTTCTAGAAGTTCGGAATAAAAGGACACGAAGCAGCTAGGTGCAATGGAAGAAAAAGAGTGCACACTGGCAGGCCTGCTATAACCTCACTGAGAAGGCAAAATGTTGTTCAGCATCGACGGATCAAAGGAAAATATGGACCGCATAGCTATTATTGTCACTGGAAATTGTCAGGAAAAACTCTTGGCAATCCCAAAAATGGTGAACGGCATTCAAGAAGGTGACTCTCAGGTCAATACCAGTGTTGATGTACGGTAATTGAGAAATGGGATCTCCCCAGACATCGCTCAATGTCGCTCAGGTCGTACATTAACCATTACCGAACAATTTATCTACATCTGTCCAAATAGCACAAAAAGTGTCAAATGGGTCGACCTCTAAATTTCATTTGTTTTCATTAAAAAAATTGTGATTGTTATAATCATGATAAGGAACAAAACAAGCCTTGTGGAGAACTGAAATCTGTTAGATGAATTTTGTGGACCACTCTACTGCCCAGGTATGCTTTACACGCGATGGCGTCACCCTGAGTGCGATAACAATCTGTGTGGCACCACATCCCAGACGATATAATCGCAGCATGTCCACATTGTCCAGGCTCCTGGCTCCGGCATGTCTGCACAGGTAACGTGTGCGAAAAAGTAGTTCCGACAGTGACGTGTACAAAGAGCAAATAGTTCGCCACACGATTCCTATGCGCGTAGGCACACAACCTAACTGTGAGTACTTCGATGTATTCCTACGCGCTAACTACTATAAAAAATTCGACCGTCGCCCGATCTTTCATTCGACTCGGAATTTTAAGAGGGTTTTCTTCAACGTCAGCAGAAATATAGTTACACAGGTCACAGTCAGCAGATTTATCGGACTTCGAATTCAATCTTCAACAACGATTGAATCTTCGTGTGTGTTCTACATCAAAAGCATTTGAACGATCGGTACAATGCAGACTTGTAAGTAATTTTGATTCGTAACTACAACCGAACAATCGTACATTTCTAAACAATTTTTATATCCTATCGATTTGTATCATGATATATATATATCAGTCTCGCAGATCGGTAATAAAATTCTTATTGTAACGGCGTTATTAATCCAAGTATCAATTCAATTTTTTTAAGCAAGCAACACTCTTATAATTTTTTATATATTATTATTGTTATTGTATACTATTATTATTATTATTATATACTACTAGATGTGTAACCCGGCGTTGCCCGGGAAATTTAGGGTATTAAACACCACTCCCCTATTAGGGTGGTCCAAAAAAATAAAATTCAAGCTAGGTGCCAAGGCGCCCTCTCAGTTTGTTAGACCTGTCAATAGTATTATTGAGACCAAATTTCAGTTTCCCAGTCCAACTGGAAGGCGGTGCTCAACGACATCGAAATATTACCATGTAGTTGTATTAGCAAGAAATCTTGATGCCTTTTAGCTTGATCAAAGACCTCAACCCTTGTCATGTAGATGATCTTGAAATAGATTCTGTTGCACTATCATACTTATTACAGTCAGTGCTAGCTACTTAACAGCTGTTTAGCCATCAAGTGACAAGTGCATTTTGATAGCAATAACACTCCAGGTGATCTGATCATGAAGCATTGAGATTGTTGGTCACATTTACTGCAGCGCTTATGTGCGATCCTTTTGTCCTGCCATTTTCACGGAAAACCATTCATATGGAGTGCTTAAGAAGCAAATTAAGATGGAGCATGCTGAAGCTGTAGGATCTGAATTTGTACCAAATTAACCACTTGCAGTACACTGGAAATGTTGACCGCCTGTGAGTGCTAGTTTCAGGTGATGGTGTCGCTAAACTCTTTGGTATGCCCAAATGTCCCTCTATGACAGGATATAATTTAAATCCAAGGTCGTTCATCATCTTCTAAAGTTATTGAAACTCGCTGATAATGGCTAAGACTTGATCTTTGACACAACACCGGACGTTTTAGGAAAGTGTAGGTTTTTCGGGAAAGCAGGATATGTAAAATGTTCCTGTGGTTGGCCTGCTGTCGTCATTGTGATGGAGTTGATTTAAGCCAAAATCTTCATCTTGTGTTGTTGTCCATCTAATCCAAAATATAATCCAATCTTAAAGAGATTTAAAGCTGACAACATCCGAGTACTGGAAGTCGTATCCGCTACTGAAGCCTCCCATGAGAGCGATCAGTTTCATCAAGTAGACTGCTAAAATTAAAGTCGATTTCAGAGACGACTACCAAGAAGTCATTGAGGTGTCAATGGTTGTCCTTGGAAGTCAACCCTCACTAAGAAACTGGAGAGCCCAATTTACCATGCACGTTGAATGGCCAGGTTACTGCACATCATCAAAAATAATTGTACGATTTAGCAATCAACGTGAAGTATTCAATCTAAGGGAAAAGAAAAACTCAGATTCATCCTTTTGGGTGATTGGGTGCTCTCCTTCACTCAAAGGCATCCTCTTGCTGCTGAAACTCCAGGACAGGATCTGTCAATTTTGATTGATATAGGACTTTTGATTCAGGTGACTATTATTTGTAGGAGCTCAACGTTGCTGCCAAGAATGTTCTAGAAAATTATCAATACTTAGTGCCTTTCAGATGAGGCTGAATGTCTGACACTGTTATGCTGCCATCTTCCTGATATGGTTCAGATACGGCAAAGATTTTTTACGGAATGACTGCAAATCCTAGTGAAAGAATGTTGACGGTATAGTGCTGCGATACAGAAGGAGGGGGATTGCCTGGGCGAGTTTGCAACCCAGTGAACACTGACACTACTGCCACGCCTGAAATTTGGTGATTCCTTTTTATACTTACACCAGTGCAATAGCCTGACGATGATGATTATCAGCAGGGTAGAGGCTGAAGTCAGCAATTGAGAGTGGTAAACGACATGGCTGAGAAAAGTGTGAAGTTGTTCGAGGAATTAAACTGACTCACCACTGATGAAGAAGAAAGCAGTATTTTCTCCAAGTGGTTGAGGCAAATAGAAAAGCTGTCCCCACTCAATCAACAAAGAAATATGCTGTTGACACTGTGCTTGCAAAGCCTTCTACAGTGTAGACGTCATCGTATGTTTGGAGTCATAAAACGAGAACAATAGACATTCGTGGATTTAACGATGTTTTTGACTTTTTTGACCTTTTCCATATTTAAAACCTACTGAAATTTTATATTTCAAGCTCACCAATTGTTTAAGTGTCACACATATTGTCATGTTACAGTAATGTATCATCTATCTTGAAATAAAGCACAATTGTATTGGAATGTATGCTCAACACATTTATTTCTACAATTAACGTCTTTTCATTGGCCCATGCAAAGTAAGACAGTCGTTGAGCACCGCCTTCCAGTTGGAATAGGAAGCTGAAATTTTGTCTCAATAATACTATTGATAAGTCTAACATACTGGGAGGGCGCCTTGGTTTTTAGCTTGAACTTTATTTTTTACCATGTATCTGTGAACCACACTAATTGTCATGTTACAGTAATGTATCATCTATCTTGAAATAAATCACAATTGTATTGGAATATATGCTCAACACATTTATTTCTACAATTAACGTCTTTTCATTGGCCCATGCAAAGTAAGACAGTCGTTGAGCACCGCCTTCCAGTTGGAAAAGGAAGCTGAAATTTTGTCTCAATAATACTATTGATAAGTCTAACAAACTGGGAGGGCGCCCTGGTTTTTAGCTTGAACTTTATTTTTTACCATGTATCTGTGAACCACACTATCCCCTATGGTACCCAACGTTGACCGCTAAATTTCGAGTTTTCGCCAACCCTCTACCCCACCCCGCTTCCCCAAAAAGCCAAACGTAACACGCCCCGCTAGGGAAATTATTACTGGGCTTGTATGACGTCATTCGGGCTGTAGACTCTTTTACTGAAGCTCGATACTGTTTACCAACGCGTGAGCGATGAAATCTGTTTTAAAACGCTTCTGTCTTAAAACGCTAATAACTCGAGTTCTAAAGTGAAATTTCGGGTTTTAAACACTTCCCCACTCTGGTACCCATCGTTGACTGCTAAATTTCGGGTTTTCGCCAACCCTCCACCCCACCTCGCTTCCCCAAAAAGCCAAACGTAACACGCCCCGCTAGGGAAATTATTACTGGGCTTGTATGACGTCATTCGGGCTGTAGACTCTTTTACTGAAGCTCGATACTGTTTACCAACGCGTGAGCGATGAAATCTGTTTTAAAACGCTTCTGTCTTAAAACGCTAATAACTCGAGTTCTAAAGTGAAATTTCGGGTTTTAAACACTTCCCCACTCTGGTACCCATCGTTGACTGCTAAATTTCGGGTTTTCGCCAACCCTCCACCCCACCTCGCTTCTCCAAAAAGCCAAACGTAACCCGTCCCTGCGGGGCGCTACGGATATTATTACTGGGCGGGTATGACGTCATGCGGAGTAGAATCTTCACCAAAGTGCCAGCGTTATCATTTATTGATGAAATCTGTCTTAAAACGCAAATATTTCTTGTTTTAAAGTGAGTTAAAACCTGAAAATAGTTGATCTGACCTTATAATTTGGGTAAGAATCGATTGCAAGAATTTTTATAAACCGACGCTGTTTCATTTCCGAGCCTATTCTGCAGGGGAGAGTCAAAAAGCGTACAAATAAATAAACAAACAAACAAACATATGGAATTTCTGCCTTATAATATAGATTATTCTTCTTCTTGACGTTCTCTGCCCTCAGGCAGGTTCATACGTCCAATGACGCCACTCTTCTCTGTTAATACTCCTATACTATTATTATGGATTATTATTATATCATATCATATATATATATTATATATACATCATATATATTATATAATCATGCATACGACATATAAATATGATATATATCATATGTATATATATATATATGTTTTATATACCATATAAAAATATAAAATATATATGATATATATCATAATACAACATATGTATTTCATATATATTTATATATATATATATCAATGATATATATATATGAATGATATATATATGAATGATATATATATTATAGATTTGTAATACATATATCATGTATAAATAATATTATTATATATTATATATTATATATATTTATTATATATATATATATATATTTTATATATCATTATTTTATTAATATATTATTATTATATATTACTATTATTGTATATTATTATTATTATTACTACTACTATTATTATAAAAATTATATAATATTATTATATATTGTTATTATTATTATATATTATTAATATATTATTATTACTATTATTTTTATTAATATATATTATTATTTTCAGTTTTCATTTATTTCAATTTCCGCTAATTTTATGTTTCCGTTAATTTTAGTTTCCGATAATTTCAGTTTCCATTAATTTCAGTTTTCGTTAATTTCAGTTTTCGTTAATTTCAGTTTTCGTTAATTTCATTATTTTCGTTAATTTCAGTTTTCGGTAATTTCAGTTTTCGTTAATTTCAGTTTTAGTTAATTTCAGTTTTCGCTATTTTCAGTTTCCGTTAATTTCAGTTTTCGTTAATTTTTATTTTCGATAACTTCAGTTTCCGTTAATTTCATTTTTCGTTAATTTCAGTTTCCGATAATTTTAGTTTTCGATAATTTTAGGTTTCGATGCAGTTTTCGTTATCATTTTTAGTTTGAGTTCATCAGCAAAGTATGTTGGTGAACTTTTTAGCACAACCAACACATCATCAAAGTTCCGAAATGTATAAACATTTTGAAATTATCAAACAATTGAACTGCGATTGTATGAATTCGATATTATGTTCGGATAAATTATTCGATTTGTATGATATTTCATCTGTTATGGACGGAAATATATCAGATTCTGAATATCAGAGTGCCATGGACGAATTGGATCGTCGATGGACTCATAGAATGGATGTTGGAACTTCTGATTTCAGACTTCAACGACAAGATTCGAAGAATCTAGGTATGTCATTAACTATTGTTTGAACAACCTTTCATAGAAGTTAAATTTTCTGACAAGTTTATGAATTCAGTTTCATTTATTTTAGGCTGTTCCAATTTCAGTTTTCGCTATTTTCAGATTTTATACAAATTTCGACTCTTCGTTATTTTCCAAGTGTTTCGATGTTAAATTATTACATTGGTAAATTTTCCTTTTTATGGTTGAAAAGACGTGCAGCCGACGAACCATCAACCTCGTCGAAGATTCAAAGTAATTGGAAATTTACTTTATGACAAAGATTATTCTATGATTCCAAATTTATTTTGTGTGAATGATTTCAAATTTATCTTAATGGTTTCAGATTGATCATTTATTCCCGAATTTTTAAGTTTTAGATATTTGAACGGATGTGTTTTGTATCTTTTTAAAGAAAAGGACACATACTGTCGCAACTGTTCTGCCTACAAAAAGACGAGATTGAATGAAAACGGTTTGTGCGAAATCTGCGCAAATAGAAGAGTCTGCAGCGTCTGCCAACTTCGTCGTCAATCTCAATTCTTCAACGACAATTCAGCAATATGCAACACCTGCATAAGACCACCTTCCAATCGTGTTCGAACATCCGTGCGCAACGTCTTTGAGCAGGAACAATTACCAACAGATCCTAATGCCTCAGACGTACGCATGATCATTCACGATCTGGAAAACGTGATCTCTTCCACATTGGAGCAACAGCTTGCCGGAAAAGGGTATGATATTCTTTCATAATTTGAATCCTAAACATTGTAACAAAGCATTAATTAAATCTATAATACTGAATTAAATAATCAGTTCGATTATATGCGAAACTTTATTTTATTTCAGCCCTATCAAATGGTATCTGGCGGCTGATTTCAAATTCAACCGAGAAGACGCCGAAGGTAGCACCAGGACAACCACAGCATATTTCAAATCAAATCCAGCAATTCTGTTAAATCAATCGCCATCTAATCAGCATCTCAAGGATGCGATAGTCAGATTGGAGGCGTTGGCCGATACTTTCACCAACGATGGGTCCGGCTGGTCTATCGACCGTGTAGATAATCTTGTATTACACACGGCCGAATACGACCCAATTGGTGGATCTTCATATATTCAAAGTCCGAAGTGGCTGGCGGATAAGAAAGCCACTATAAATGTTCAGAACACTGACGATAAATGTTTTGTATATAGCATTCTCGCACATATCCATCCGGTGAACGAAAACGCTCAGCGTGTCTCAAAATACAAACCATACATACAAGAATTATTCACCGAAGGACTGGCATTTCCCATCGAGATTGGTCAAATACCCTCATTTGAAACTAAGAATCCCGATTATGCGATCAATGTAATTTGCATCATTTCGTATGAAGATCATACTTTCGTTCCATTATTCGCATCAGAACATCGCGACCGCAAACACACGGTAAACTTACTGTTGCTGAGTGAGGGCGAGAGAAGGCATTATATATTAATTCGAAATCTTTCCCGTCTCTTATCCGGCCGAAATTCTCATGATCACAAAAACTTCCCATGTCCTTTCTGCCTCAATTGCTTCAAATACGAAGAGGGATTGAGAAACCACATTTCGGAATGTAGCACACATGGCGTTCAGAAAGTTCGTTACCCATCTCCTGAAAATAACATATTGAAATTTTCAAACATACAAAATCAAATGCCCATTCCGTTCGCAATATATGCAGACTTTGAATCTTTCATTTGCAAAACCGATATCGACGCTGGTAATTCTACGAAATTTTGCGACACCCACACCCCAAGCGGATTTTGTTGCTTGACGGTCTCGTCCATCGACGGATATAACAACGAGCGACCGTACGTTTACAGTGGCGACAATGTCGTCGATGCGTTCTTTGTTCATCTAAAATCGGAGCAAGTGCGAATCAACAAAATTCTGGCTAAGAACGAACCCATGACACCGCTTTCGGACTTACAATTGACCGCCTTTGCAAATTGTACCAATTGCCCATCATGCCAATCTTACGAAAGAAAGCAAAGTAAGACACCATTGCCACGTAACCGGCCAATTCATTTCAGCGCTTTGCAACAATTGTAACCTGCAGTACAAATATAAGAGGTCGAAAGTTGGTGAGAACGAATACAACTATCTGATTCCTGTTGTATTTCACAACCTGAAGGAGTATGATTCACATATCATCCTCAAGCATCTGTCCCGATTTTTCGCTTCGAAAGATGTCTTCGTTATCGCCAACAACATGGAGAAATATCTAGCGTTTGAAATTGATGGCCTACGTTTCGTGGATTCCCTCCAATTTCTCAACTGTAGTCTAGACACCTTGGTGAAAAATTTAGCAAAAGATGGAAATTCCAAATTCGTTCATATGCGTAGGCTCCATCCGAACGATGATCAATTCAAGTCGCTGCTTCGGAAAGGAGTCTACCCATATGAATATATGGATTGTGCGGAAAGAATGTACGAGACATGCTTGCCCCCGCAGGACAAGTTCTTCAGTCGTTTGGCGGATGAACATATCAGTGATGACGATTATTCACACGCTCGAGACATCTGGTCAAAATTTGGCATGCGTTCGATGAGAGACTATCACGATCTGTACTTGAAGACTGATGTATTGCTTCTAGCCGATGTGTTCGAAGAATTTCGTAAGATGTCTTCGAATTTCTATCGGCTGGACCCGCTACATTATTTTTCAAGTCCAGGTCTGAGTTTTGACGCATGCCTCAAGATGACCGATGTCTCGTTGGAATTGATCGTCGATCCTGACCAGTTCCTTTTCGTCGAGAAGGGAATGCGAGGTGGGGTGAGCATGATAACAAATCGATACTCCAAGGCCAACAACCCATATCTCGCTCAAGGATATGATGCCACAGCAGAAACAAGTTACATAATGTACTTGGACTGCAACAACCTTTATGACTTCGCTATGAGCGAACCATTACCGACAGGCAAATTCCGACTCCTGAACCCCGAAAAAATCGAGAATTTCGATGTGAGTTCTAAACATGAAGACGATTTGAAGGGGTACATTCTTGAGGTGGATATGGAATATCCACCTCATCTGCACAACCCACATAACGATTACCCGCTAGCTCCTGAAAAGATGGCGATAACGAAGGACATACTTTCCCCATATGCAAATGAATTGGCCGGCAAATTGGGAATCAAATTCAATAACAATAAAATTCAGAAATTGATACCAAATTTAAATTCCAAGGTAAATTACGTCCTACATTACAGAAACTTGCAGTTTACGTGGCAATGGGTCTTAGGCTTACCAAAATTTACAGAATCCTAGAGTTTGACCAATCTCGATGGTTGAAGCCCTATATTGATTTTAACACCGCTAAGCGGCAGATGGCCGCTAACTCGTTCGAGAAAGATCTTTTCAAGTTGATGAACAATTCGGTGTATGGGAAGACCATGCAGAATAACCGTAAGCATCTGGATGTGAGACTTGTAACGAACGAGAGGCAAGCGAAACGTTACATAGCTCGGCCGACGTTCAAGTCATTCAGCATCATAAATGAAGACCTCACTGCCATCCAAATGATCAAATCTGATGTGATGCTGGACAAGCCAATATACGTCGGCATGAGTATTTTGGATATCTCCAAGCTGCATATGTATCGGTTTCACTACGAACATATGCAGAAGTTGTACGGTGAAAGAGCGAAGTTATTATTCACCGATACATACAGTTTGTGTTACCATATTCGGACCGACGATGTGTATTTGGACATGCGTCATCACATGACCGAATACGACACATCCGACTACCCCGCCGATCACTTTCTGCATAGCAAAGCTAATGCGAAAGTGATCGGCAAGTTCAAAGATGAGTCGAATGGGCAACCACCTTTGGAATTTGTGGGTTTACGATCAAAAATGTACAGTATTTTGCTTCCCAAGGATTATGAAAAGAAAACGGCCAAAGGTGTGAAAAAGTCGTGCGTGTCCAAATACATACGTCACCAAGATTACGCAAACTGTCTGTTCGACGAAACGTCGACCACCGCGAAATTTTACACGGTTCGAAGTGTCAAACATCAATTACACACCGCCGAAATTTCAAAATCTGCTCTTTCACCGTACGACGACAAGAGATATCTGTTAAATAATAGCGTTTCGCTTGCCTACGGCCATGTGTCGCTTAAATGCTAGTCCTTCTGATCCATAAACTCGCTGTAAATTCAAATTGTAAATATTGTATAATATGATGTCTATCAATGTTGCTTAACTTTGCATGTTCGTTTGATGTCAAAGACATTGTATAGATTTGTAGAAAGACAATTTTAAATGCAGCTTAACTTCGCATGTTCGTTGGATGGAAAAGACATTGTATAGAATTGTAGAAAGACAATTTTAAATGTTGCTTAACTTCGCATGTTCGTTGGATGGAAAAGACATTGTATAGAATTGTAGAAAGACAATTTTAAATGTTGCTTAACTTCGCATGTTCGTTGGATGGAAAAGACATTGTATAGAATTGTAGAAATACAATTTTAAATGTTGTTGAACTTTACATATTTACTTGATGGAAAAGACAATGTATAGATTTGTAGAAAGACAGTTTTAAATGTTGCTTAACTTCGCATGTTCGTTGGATGGAAAAGACATTGTATAGTCTACGTTGGCTGGAGATATTCGTTTGATGTGAAAGACATTTTCGAAATTGCGACTTGGAACATTCGAACAGAGTTAGATTTATTTTAACATTTGCTATTTTGCATTAATATTTGTTTTTGTGAGAAAAAAAAATATCAACTCGTGGACTTTGTTTTTCTTTTACTCACATAGGAATTGGATAGAATTGCATCTAGTACTGCAGGATTTAGCATTTAAAATTTTCAG
Organism: Lumbricus terrestris; assembly: GCA_949752735.1. NCBI lineage: Eukaryota > Metazoa > Annelida > Clitellata > Crassiclitellata > Lumbricidae > Lumbricus > Lumbricus terrestris. Next base: position 79,745,236 of record OX457037.1, read on the forward strand.
GTCAGAGAGAATAGAAATGAAGTATGATGATGGAGATAGGCATACAATTGGGGGAAAACACTAAGAGTTTATAAAACAAGAATATTCACTTCACACATGTTTATTAAATCACAAACAAAAGATTCGGTTAATGTTTCTTTAATTCACAAATTGTCAAAGTCCGAATGGATTACATATCCTACAGCTTAAGTATCCCAGGCGATTCGCATGATCTAGGTTCATATAGCATGGCTTGACGTCTTTTAATTCTGGAAAATATGCATGGAGCATGGGAATTTTCTGTAGAAGTTCGACACATCCTGCAATTATATCGTCTGGAATGCGGCGCCCTACAGATTGTTATCGCACTTCATCGCGCGTAATAAAACCATTACCCGAGGGCAAGTCATTAACGAGATCTTAAGCACCTGGTCGAGGGCGTAACACCTGCGTCATTAACGAGATCTTAATCACCTGGTCGTAAAGTCATTACCCGAGGGCATATCATTAACGAGATCTTAATCACCTCTTCTTAATTGCTGTGCCAGTGGCTAATGACCTTTCAATGAATAGGGGGCGTGGCCGATGACGTCATTGGAGCGTGACTAATGGCTTTTTAATGGGTTTTTAATGGGTTTTTAATTGCTGTTCCAGAACCGGCCCTTACCCTACTACTGGTGCACCTAAAATTATATTATTATAGGCTACGTGCATAATACCGTAATTTCATGAAATAAATACCAGAATAGACTATTCTTTTTTGTTAATCAACCAGACTAAAACTGCATCTTGGCTTATGCAAATAGTCTAACAAATTTACAAGACCTAGTTTCATAAATGCACAAGACTTAGTGGTCCAAGTAGGTTATTTTACCTAAGATTGCGTCGCTGTCGGCTCTACCAACTACGAATTAACATCTTGTCGTTTCATTAGCCAACGACAAGGGGTTACAGAAAACGATAGACTTTAAACGACGAACATTCGCATGGTCAAATCGTAATCGTAATCTCGAGACTTCTACGGCGCCCACAAAAGCCAAGTCGCGGGAACCAGCTTATTCACAGGCGCTCAATCAAAACAAAATCGATAGGCAGCGGGTCAAGTTCGGAGAGTCAGGCAGGCAGATAGATGGACTGCTAAGGTGGGTGATGTTTAGAGTTGAAATGTCGAGGGATGTGAGAAAAAGAGGAAGAATCAGGATAGGATTTGTGAAAGAGCAATGTTTTCAGTTTTGAGTGAAAGACCTGTGGTGAGATAGCGAGAGGTGGAGCTTTGGTGAGTTCGTTTGATGGGTCGGAAGTTTGCCGAAGTGCTGGCGAAAGTTTGTTCCAGAGAGGTGGAACGGCAATGGCTATGTAGCGGTTTGCGAATTTCAGTGATGAAGTGATGGGAGGGCGAAGCAGTGTAATAGAGGATGAGGAGTGTGTTGAACGAGGTGGCCGGATGGTGAACAACTGACGAAGGTAGAACGGCTGGGATGATTGAAGTGTATTGTAAGTGAGTGAGAGGACTTTGTATTGGATGCGTTCAGGTATTTTGAGCCAGTGAAGTGATTCCAGGACATGAAGTGATGTGGTGACGTTTGGGGGTTTTCGTCACTGCACGGGCGAGGGCATTCTGGATAGCTTGGAGGCGGTTAATTTGTGCTATATCAATGTTTAAGAGAGAGAGTTGCAGTAGTCAAGTTTCGCATGAACTATGGATGTGGCTATTGTGGATGCAGTTTTAACCCATTAGCGTCCCCAAAAATGGGACACCACTTCAAAAATTCACAAAAAATTAAATATGCATTGTAGATGCAATTTAACGTTATAACCGTCATGCCAACATGCTAATAAAGTGATTCTTATGCAAAATGCGCACCAAAAGTTCTTTATCGACTGAAATTTGTGTTTTTAATTACGCCATTGACCTATTTTGACACATGTAAACATTGCGGACTTTTCGCGTCTATTTAAAAAAAATTGGTGCGTATTTCTACAAATCTCTCTTTGGTTTCACAAACGTTGGTATATACTATTACATAAATAATTATACCAAATTCATTTTAATAAAATATAACATGTGCATTTTATCACTTAAGCACTGTCCCATTTTTGGGGACGCAAGGCACGAACGGGTACGTGAAGTTCAATACACGTAGTTTTGCATCTTGTATGGTATTTTAGTCAGATATTGTTTGAAAAGAAGTACAAACGGCGGTTTGTAGGCAGAATTTTCACTCCCAGTGAGAGTTAGCGTTATATGATGTTATTTGACTCAAAAATTTATTGCCAACTTCAACTGTAGGCTACATTAGGCCTATGTATACATGTATACTTGTATAGCCTACAGGAATATTTCACATGTATAGAAATCGTCCAGAACCTACTAGGCCTATGTAATGTAGTGCAAAATAATGGTCGAAATGCACTCATTCTGTTGTGTGCAGCTGCTAGAAAATAAAATTTAATAATTTACTTAATTATAATTTATTTGAAATATATAAGGAAAAAATCAGGAAAAAATCAGTCGCTGTGTAATTTGGCATTCTTTCTAAGATATCAGCCAAACTCAAGATATGTCATTGTACCTTGTGCTGAATATAACATTCCTGTAACATTTTCCAGCTAGGTCTGCTACAATTTCAGGTAGGCCTAATGACTAGTCAATGGCATCGTACTATGTTGAATACACCACCCGGCTTTTGCTCTGATTCACATCCATACGGATGAGTTGGTACATGGATCCAAAGCCTTGAGCCCTGGATTATTCAGGAGGCATATTGGTTGTTAATTCAGTTGATTCCTACTAATAAATAGTGGTCTTTTCACCACTTCTTTACCACTCTCAGACTGCAACTAAGCCTTATTGGCTACGCATACTGTTTCCTTGAATACACCACATGGCTACTGTACTCAGTCAGACCTATAATGGAGTTGGGGTCATGAGTCTTCAACTTGGTGTGGGTGGTTCAATGCAACAACTATGTTTTGTAGGCTACTATGACTACTTCTTTACCACTCTGAGACTGCTACAGTAGATGAGCAAAATATACCCATATTGAGACGATGCAGGCCAACAAATGTGAGGATTTCACTTCCTTTGGTCGAGCTGTTCAGTATAGAAAAGTGACGGCCAGTGCATGGATCTAAACACATAGCTGTACCTATTAGGGAAATGAATGCTGATTGAATTGTATGAACCAGAGAGTGTGAAGTTCACTTGCACTTTAGCACTAGATTCCATCTGTTGTAACTCAGATGCATTGTGCGAATGAAAGTGTGCGAAAAGTTGAGAAAAATAAAATGTCGGTCCACATAAAGAGGGTTAGGTTAACAATCTACTACACAAAACCAATCAAAAGCACTTTAGCACTTGAAACAGCTTTAATGCTTCATGTAACTGTTTTATATGCTTTTTGTAACAGTGTTGGCTGCTACTGATAATTATAGGATGTTGATCTAAGGCATGGACAGCATTATTATGATATGATGCGTGTAAGCAATTCATTTCAAAAATGTGAACAATTTTGCATATAAATGTATTCAGGCATGCCATTTTTGTTGAAATTTTGCTTATACATTTGATTTTCAATGATTCTGAGTACAAATTATTGATATGTTCTCTTAACTAGACTGTATCAGCAGTCTTGAGTTATGTAACCTGTACATATCACCATGTAAATCTTCACGTACCCATTCGTGCGTAGCGTCCCCCAAAATGGGACGCTTCAAAAACTTGCTCCTAAAGCATCAAAACCAAAAATGTTGCAGAATTTGTGTTAGGTATTATCCAAACTCATCATTTGCAACAAAGTTTTTATATTTTGAGATGATTTTGAAAAATCAGGCACTAATGGGTTAATGATTATTAGCCTACTAGTTTATTTAACGTTTGCAGGTTGCGCTAATCCTGTGCGCGTCATCCTCATCAGCAGCAAGTTATTCCGCAATTATTATCTACGTGAGACATTGTCTGCGCATCTACGCAATCGCAGAAAGGGTCCGAAAGTTCCAACGAACTTGATTTGGCCGCTGTGATGCGTTGATCAGAGGCGGCGAGAGATGTTGTACCTAAATAATTCAATTGAATCAAAAAATTTGCAGTCATGTGTTAGTCCTAAGGTTTAGACGCCAAACATGTCTCAAACACAAAGTCATACATGTAGGCCTAGGTCTAATAGGCTATTCTACATTGCTATTGGTTGATCGTTGCTTTCGTGTTATAGCGTAAGCCTACAGTAAATGTTGGCCGTATGCTATTTCTGGCACCGCGCAGATCGCTTATCAACATTATGGAGCGAATAATATTGCAGCGGGGAAAATAAATTATGCTAATATTCAGCACGGAATAAGTAGGCCATGAGTACCGGTTGGATCTTGTAGCATAACAATAGCATGTAGTTTTGAGTCGCAAACATCAGTATTAACGGTATTGTTCTACAAAAACTACATAGGTCTATTTATCGAAGTTGGTTATGAGCGAGTTGTGAAATTATTAAAGAGCATACGAGAGAAAAAAAACAAACTGGTATGCTTATTTTCACTTTCATTTCAACTAGGGCTGCCAACCATCCCGGATGTCCCGGAATGACCTCAAATTGTCCCGGAATTTGTAGCAGAAATTTTTTTGTCATTTTGCACACTAAACTCATGTGATGATTTTGCGTTCTGCGCTCAATTAAACCTAACGTTGATGGGTGAGCATCGAATGTTGGACAGCACTGGTTTCAAGTCGTGAGAACTTTGCAAACCACTGACACTCAGTAGCCTTTTGAACTGTCAGTCCGTTCTAATGCATTTCGAGAGATGACGTGCTGATTTTTCCCATGACTTTGTGCCTATGCAATATAGCCTATGTGGACACACTGGAGAGCGTAAATTGTCATATCTAGTGACTGCGGGCGTCCAGGAATGGCGAAATCAAGATTTTGTAGCCCTAATTTCAGCACCTTGGAGTGTGGATGTTTCCGCCATCTTCGCCGCACGCCTCAAACTCTGCAAAGCGTAAAATGTTCCGCTAAGCATATGGCACATGCTCATAAATTTACTCAGCGTCTTATCAAATGAGTAGCCTAACCTTATAACAACAGTTTAATTTACTGTTGTCATAAGGTTTGTAAACATTTTTACGTAGGCCTATCATACGTTGGCTAGAATTTAAAGTTTGGATTCGTAATAATAATAAAAATGATGATAGTAGGCCTATGTATGGATGATCGCAAGTGAAGAAATATATTAAAAATTATTATAGATAATTATTATGGCATCGTATCTGCACATTTTATATGGCCTTCCACAGTGCTCGTTCCTAGGACCCCGTCTAAGCCGTCTTCACATAATTACACATCGCATATCGGTTCACTCTTTACTGCCACTGTTACCCTGAATAATGTGTACGCTGTAACCTTCAGGCCTAACAAAACCGCCTCGTTTGTAACGCAACCGCCGTTCGCAATAATTATGTGGCTGGCATAAGGTTGGTAAACATTTACATTGCATACGTAGGCTGCAATTTAAAGTTTGGATTTGCAATAATAAATGAAGATGATGATAGTATAGGCCTAGGCGGATGAACTCAAGTGAAGAAAAAAGTAATGAGAACCATAGATTGAGTATTCGTGACTTTGGGGTTTAATTTATATTCGTAAATATTCGTGAATATTGAGATTTTTTAATATTCGTAAATATTCGTTAACGGATTAAAGTGAACCATCGAAACCACAATATTACCCGTTAAATCAGTTTAAGTTTCTGTCTCCATGACATTCACTCGCATTTAGGGCAAGGCTGAATTAAAATATGCGATGCGCTTAATATGCTGAGATCGGGATAATTTTTGCTTGTAATCTGGCACTATTATTTCCTGCGTTGGCATTTATATTTACTCATCCTGCAACTGTACTGGTAGGCCTATAAAACAACTTTATCAATTTGCAGTTACTATTATATAGGCAGTTTATTTCTAATTTAGCCCACTATTGCTGATACTTGCCAACTGCCATCGGTGGCGGTAATTGGGTAGTTTAGCGTCCCAAATTATTCAGATTATTGCTGAGGTTTTGAATTTCTCGCCAATCCAGCTTCTATTTCATCAATTCTGCAACCTTCATTAAGCTTCCATTTCTTCATCGTTCTTTTCATAAATCCAGCTTCTATTTCAGATACACATTCATCCAGCTTCCATTTCTTTTTCGTTCTATTCGTGAATCCAGCTTCTATTTGAGAACTATAACAACTGTTATCCAGCTTCCAGCCTCTATTTCGACTACTATTACAGAGCCTTGATCCAGCTTCCATCTCTGAAGCATTCTTTTCATCAATCCAGCCACCATTTTAGCCATAAGAAATCCTCATCCAGCTTCCATTTCTGAAGCATTTCTCATTGGCCTACGCGAGAGCTAACCCGTTTGGGACTTCTTTGAGGTTTTCAAGCACACGTTTTATGATTTCCTCAATGAAATGTGTTATTGTGTAGGCTATGTCTTTCAGTTATTATTGCAAAGAAATGGTCAAAATAATTTGGGACGCTAAACTACCCAATTACCTCGGTGGCTCTGCATCTTTTCTGTTCGGGAGGATGGTCAGAAGTCAGACAAAGTGACTAACATTAACTGTCATTAAGTATCGAATCCGAACGTGATATGAATGCCGCATGGCCACATTGGCCAGCAGAGACCTTGAAGTTTTTAATAATAAATCTATTAAAGTTATTGTCACTTACTGATGCAGGCCTATGCGTAGGCTAACTCAATTTTGTACAGTTCATTCAGTAAAAGTTACACATTTTCATAAATAAGAAAATAAGAATTAAGAATAAAGAATTTCTTGAAAGAACAAGAATAAAGAATTTCTTGAAATAACATAATATTTTGCGAATATAATATTCGTTGGCAGTTTTAATATTCGTTAATATTCGTGAATATTTGAAAATCTTAATATTCGTAATATGCGAATACTCAATCTATGATGAGAACGATCATAAATAATTAATAGATCTATGGCATCGTGTCTGGACATTTACAAAGCGCCTCTCTTCCAGGCTCTCTGTATGAACTACTCAAATCAAATCAAATTTATTGTTACAAACAATTACACGTTATGCATCGTACAATGGGATCAAGATAATAATATTGTTGCATTTGTCATTAGTCTATAATAATAATAAAAATAATAATAATAATAATAATAATTATAATAATAATAATAATAATAATAATAATAATAATAATAATAATAATAATAATAATAAAAATAATAATAATAATAATAATAATAGTAATAGTAATAATAATAATAATAATAATAATAATAATAATAATAATAATAATAATAATAATAATATCCAGCGATTCAATGCGGTTGCATTCCGCGGTGCCTTTCCAGCGCAGGAGCTTTACGACGATTAGGTGCCGTTCCAGAAGTTTTTATTCTGTTCTTAATTAATATTTAAGTCCCTGAGGGATCCTAAATACCTCGGGGCATAAAAAATAAATAAATAAAATAATAATAATAATAATAATAATAATAATATTATTATTATTATTATCAGAGCGCAATTTCAATGACAACATTCGATAAACAACCTATTTTTGTCGCGTTACTAATCGCAAAGGCACATAGTAGCCTAGTCCATTATATGCCATGAGGTTTCGTTTGCAAAACGATGTTGGGGGAGTTTCTCACATCCAATCAGTCAGTCGGTCCCTGGACATGAAAAAATCACCGAGGTGCTTGTCTGCCATAACGCCCCGAATGACGTAATTGACAAATCGAATATGGTTGCCACCGGCCATATTGGAAAATTCATCTTTGTCATTTCTTACAGCATATGCACGTGTAGCCTAATACCTAAAATCTTACTGATTCTGGTGTATATACATGGGCGCCCGCAGAAATTTTTGCGGAGGGGGGGGCAAAATTTTTAAGATGGTCACAGTTAAATTTATTAGTCGCAAGAGCTTAAAAATTGCAAAGCTGGAAAGTGAGAACACTGGTATTTTTCAAAGAGATTTCTCTATGCATATTTCTCAGTTTCATTTAGTGTAAACCTATATCATTTCAATATGAATAGTTTTCTAAATGCGGAGAAATTTATTAAAAATCAAAAGTAGAATGCCAAAACGTAGGTTTTTGAAGAAGTAATGAATGAATGAATGAATGAATGAATGAATGAATGAATGAATGAATGAACGAACGACAAACAGGTATCAATTTTAAAGAGGGAAGTGCTCCACCAAGTTACCTCTATATTTTAATCGTAATTTCTAAACTTCTAAAGTGCCACTCAAAAGTCAATGTATAGGGCACCAGCTTATTCAGAAGCGCTGCATCGAGTCAGCAGGTTGTTCAAAGGGTAGTCAAGTTCGAGTCCGGTAGTCAGAGGGTCAGATGTTAATGCAGGTGTCGTTTAGGAAGGTGGAGGATCCCGAGGATCAGAAGAATGGAGTATCAATTATTCTTTTGAACAAACGAGACGTTAGTTTCGGGAGAAAATCTCGAGGCGTGATAACCAGAGCCAATTATCCAAGTTTCTCCACAGATTGACCTACCTAAATTCTGTACTGGTAGCATGCAAAATGGACAAAACGCAGCTTCACTTATAGGGCAGATTTGATTCCATATATAACGCTGGTGAATATGTAGATCTCTCTGACTTAATTTCAATGGGCTGTTGATAAATTTCAAATTTTTACATTAGTGTAATTTATTGGTAATTAATTTTTGTGCAGGTGTGAAAAATTGCATTAGTCTACAGCGAGATTCCAGACAAGTAGGCCATAATCGATAGGAATACCATTTGCATGGGCACTCGCGGGAGGACTTAAAAGTCATTCTTACCGTTTTCAGCAAGAGCTTGAAAAAATGCAATGCAGAAAATTAAGAGCTTCTTTATTTCTTGAGAGATTTCTATACTTTCACTGAAGTGTATCATTTGTAACAATAGTATTTTAATGGGAAGAAATTTCTTAATCCCCAAAAGTAGTAGTTAAAAAAATGGGTGTCAGTTTTCCAGCGGGGGGGCAAGTGCCCCCTTGCCCCTATGTGCGGGCGCCCATGTGTGTATAATTCATTTCTAGTACTGTTTTGTGTCATCCGGGGTCATCTTAACGTCATAGGATCATGGTAAGGGTCATTTCATTTCATTTTTATGTCTTATAGCATGTGAACGTGTAATACCTCTAATGCAGCGGTTCCCAACCCGTGGCCCGCGGGCCAAAAGTGGCCTGCCTGGCCTACAAAAGTGGCCCGCAGCATCTCAATGAACTAAGAAAATATATGTAAAAATTGACAATTTTTACATGATAGAATATACAATTCTTTTCTATTACAAATTATTTTAGTTGGACGTTAATAAATCGCACCAAACATTCTATTTTGAATCAATTATAACTTTTACACGCCTTTAGTTAATTAAAGTTTAGCCTTGTGGACCCTAATGTCCTTCAACAAAAAAATGCGGCCCTCGTGTCCTCCAACTTAGAAAAAGTGGCCCAGCAGTCAAAAAAGGTTGAGAACCACGGCTCTAATGTTACTGATTTAGGTATGTCGAACTCATTTCTGATATTCCTTTTGTCATCCGAAGTCATCTTAAGGTCATAGAGGTCATCGTCAAGGTCATCGAGTTTCATCATTTTCAATTATAACAGCAAATGCATGTGCAATATCTCTAAATTTACTGATTCAGATATATAGAATTCATTTCTGATATTGTTTTTTGTCATCCGGGGTCATCTGAAGGTTAATGAGGCTATGATCAAGGTAATTTTGTTGCATCAATGATGCTGATTATAACTTGAATGAATGCAGCCGTAGAAACAGCTGCAATAACTGCTGATGTCCATTTTAATTACGGTTTTTGCCTTGCTTGTTTAGATTCTGTATAATGGGCGCGAGTAACTCTAAGAACCTCGAAGCCGTCGCTTTAGACAAATACACAACAACAGCTTATTATTTAAGCAAAGGAGCATCTGGCAATGTGTATGGTCCCATTCCATGGCAGGGATCACAACTGGCGATTAAACAAGTTATGTTCACAGATGGCAAAGTTACTGACGAATTCAGAAAGCGCATCAAAGCAAAGAAAGATATCTGGGCTTCGTTTGAATCCAAGTACTTATTGAGAATTCACCTGGTAGATTTAACTAGACTTCCAAAAGTGATGTTTATTGTGATGGATTTCGCAGCTGGTGGTTCGTTAAATAAAACTCTGAGGTCATTCGGGTCGGGATATAAACTGCCGATTGCGGTCGTAGCAAACTGGGCAAAGCAGATTGCTGAAGGAATGCTGTATCTACACGAGAAAGACATTGTTCACAGAGACTTGAAATCTTCTAACAGTTAGCAAATTAATCAAAATCTTATCATCTTTTAAACCCGCTTTTATGCATGTATTTTTGATCTATTTTGCTGTTGTAATCAACACTAACTGAAAATTCAATAGACAACCCGCAGATTGGACCATTATTGCTCGATCCGGATGGGATTTTGTCCCTTGCTATAATCGCCCGCATTGAAAGAGTGCTGGGTGGCGTGAATACAACCAGAAACCTGTCGAAGACCATCAGGGCGGAGCTGGTCAAGAGCAGAGGCGGACCTTTACAATGATGAATATCAATGAATACAGTTTGTCTAGTGACAGCTGAGCTAACGAACCATATCTTATATGGTTGCCGGTACTGCGCTTGGCTTGGGTCGCCTCCAAGAAGGTTTCCTGGAGAAGCGCGATAGGGTTTAATATGAAAACAACCAATGAATAAAGAAACAAGTAGAATTTAGACCAAAAATTGGCACTAATGCGAATATAAAATTGCGTAATAGATAAATCGCATTCGATTCGAAGATCATCGGTTGTTTCTGTGAAAATTTGTGGAGTCATTCACGGAAATGCAGCTAAACTAGAGGATCGCGTATATTTTATTTGCCAGGTTACTGTAGTTATTAATTAAGAATAATGATTTCTGCACGAGCTTCGCCGTCTAGAACAGTACTATAAGCTTAGTCTTCGAAACAAAAATTCACGATGCTTAGCTTAGGCCGACCCCCACATATAGTTTATTGATATTTTATTTCTTGCAGTTTTGCTGATGGAGCCCTTCGATGTTCGTAATCATCACAATTTGTTGACTCTGAAGATAGCAGACTTTGATGAAATAAGGGAGCACGACCATACAACCACTATGACAACATTCGTAGGAACATTTGCTTACATGGCACCCGAGGTCCTTAAAGATCAATGGTTTTCCAAAGCCAGTGACGTATGGAGGTTAGCCAAATCTAGGCTAATCTAATCTAATCTCATACAATCAGTACACTAGGCCCTACTACCGTAGATCTGTTTTCTGTAGGCCTAATGTAAAACGTGCATGTTATTATCAACTGCGTCAACTACGCACTGTTGCTTGCTCGCTTAATCCTACTCCTACAGTCAAGGGCGGATACAGGAATTTTCGAAGGGGGGGCCAAAATTTTTGGTATTGTGAGACAGTAGAAAAAATTTTGAGTCATCGACCAAATTTTCCGGGAAAAAGATACCAACTTATCCGCCAAAAACGACCCATTTTCCGGGAAAAAGATACCAACTTATCCGCCAAAAAAGTTGATGACCTTTTTTTTTTTTTTTTTTTTTTTTTAGTCATCGACCAATTTTCCGGGAAAAAGATACCAACTTATCCGCCAAAAAAGTCATCAACCGATTTTTCGGGAAAAGGAGATGCCATTTCCGAACGGGGGCCACGTCCCGTACGATTTTCTAATAGGGGGGCCAGATGTCCTGTTTTTCTCTCCCACTACATGTTTTTGAAACCAAATGGGGGGGCCACGTTCCATGCAATTTTTAAATGGGGGGGCCATGGCCGGATTGGCCCCCCCTGGATCCGCCCCTGCCTACAGTGCTGCTGCAACCCTTGTCCATTCTTTTGTGACCACCAGACTTGACTGCTGCTGCTCTCTCTATGCTGGCCTACCATTATTGCCCGTAAGAGTTGCCTTGATCGCGTCCTGCGCTCTGCAGCCCGCCTTATTGGCCGCACACCCAAATTCAGCCACATCTCCATTTAAATGCGTGACGTTCTCCATTGGCTCCCACTCAAGCTGCGAGTTGATTATAGGATATCTGCTCTAGTCTGGTGCTGCATGCTTGGCCTTGCTCCTGCCTACGTTTGTGAGCTCTGTAGCCCTACCCTTAGTTCTCACCACTTCTGCTCCCTTCGTTCGACTGAACAAAGTCTGCTCTCAGTCAAGTTTGCTCGAACTTTCACTATGCAGAACCGTGCTTTCTCGGTGGTAGGACCCTCAACCTGGAATGGTCTTCCTCTGACCCTCCGCTCTCTTTGTAAAAATCCGTCTCAGGTTTTCCTCTCTCATCTTGAGACAGTTTTATTTGGCTGCGCTGAGGTCGGGAGCGCCTCCGAGTAGTCCCTTGAAGAGGCGCTATATTAATGCATCTTATGAATCTAATGAATTTAAATAAACATATTGGGCTATAATACTATGCTGCAGACGTTCGGCCGCATTCACTTAAGTCAAAGAATCAGAAGCACTATGTAGGAAATAGGAAATCCCACATCGTGACCAGAAGAACATCATCCGTTCGATCCTTGTGCTCTCTTGACCCTATGCATAACTTCATCCCTCGTGTTAGGTTTGCCTTGGCTCAATGCAAAGCATTTACACCAATTACTGGACCATTAAATTTTTTGGCCTGACTTGACCTTGTCCTCCAGTGTTCGAGACCTGGGTGTCACATTGATACAACTTTAACGTTTCTCTCCCGAACTGCTCCTGTAACTACCAACTGAGATGACTTAGGTCTTAGGGCAATTAGGGGGTCGGTGTTCTCCAAGGCGTTTACCACCACCTCATACGTGCCTTTGTATTCGCACGAATTGACTAGAATTGAAACTCCCTACTAATTGGGTTTCCTACGGTTCGCCAGCCATTAGTGAAGTTTTTTAATGCTGCTGCTAGACTTATCGCATGACCTCGATAATCACGAATCTTCACACACATGATTCTTGACATTCACTGACTCCCGATTTCTCCAAATTAATAAATTTTTACAGACCCTACATACCCTGTGATTCTATGTACAAGACCAGTAGCTGTCTGC